>JADRCD010232041.1:0-11568 GCA_019843815.1 Montemys delectorum | reverse complement strand
TTAGTTTCTCTTCATATAGAAATGGCTTCTCATTCTCAGAGCCCATGCATGTACCTTGGGTCTAGGCAAACCAGAGGATAGCGCTGCTCCTCAGTCTGTTTGATTTTGTGGGGGAAAGGCGGCAATGGGAAAGATGTGGAACCAGCCTGCAACTTGCAGGAGTGAGCTAGGCTGGCTGACTGACTGCAGGGATTGGCCTCTTATCTCCTCCGTAGTGCGGGAATCAGGGTTGTGCTGCTGTGGGGTTGTTTGTAATGTGGTTTGGGGGATCAAACTCGGGTCCTCCTGCATTGATATCCTCTGCCCCAGTCCTCCCTACGGGTTCTGTTTTGGCTCTTAGAATTTTCCAATGAGGTGGGTCTCCTTGTAACGGATGAGAAAAGGCTCAGGGACAGGCTCAAAGGAGACAGACCTAGATACTGATGGTGGCTTTGAAAGAGGCACTCAGAGGGAAACTGAACAGACTGGCTCGGTTTTCAATGGTGTGCAATGAGCCAAATGGTCTAGCCTCATGCAAAGCATACTAGGAAAGCCAATAGGCCTATGACAGACCTGTAACAAAGATGGGAGGCCCATGGGTCTTTTTCCATCCTTTGACACAAAGGACTTCCAGGCTCCTTGCCCATTACCCATAGGCACTTTCCTGCCCCACACCTTTTGTCTAGTTCATTGCCTCTTGCCCAGGAGCACACTTCGAATCCAAATCTCTCCTTGTTGGCCATGAAGTCTGATACGGGCGGACTGGGATGAGCACGGGCTTCAGCAACTATACCTGATATTCTAAAGATCGCAGCTCTAGTCCACGCTTCTCTTTCTTAGTCACAGCTTCTTGTCTGTCCTTTGCCTAGCTTGAAATTAAATGGCGAGATGGCTCAGCTGGTAAAGGCATCGCCAACCTGGGTTTGAGCCCTGCAACCCATACCGTAGAAGAAGAGATCTGGCTCCTACAGGTTGTCCTTTCACCTCAACATACATTCCGTGGTACGTGGACATATATGTGTGTATCAGCATACATACATACACACAAAAGGAATATGAGAGAGAGAGAGAGAGAGAGAGAGAGAGAGAGAGAGAGAGAGAGAGAGAGAGAAGACTGTCATTTTGGCGTTCACAATCCTCTAAGGTCTGGTCCTCAAATTTCTCAGCCCTCAGTTTTCAGTTAGGTCTGGAGTTCTCAAGGAAAGGAATTAACTGCATTTGGCTCCCCACCACATAAGGGGTCAGAACACCAGCTTGGGAGTGAGAAAGGCAGGTGCTTGAAGCCTGGCTCTTACACTGACTCTCAGCATGCCTGCCTGGGAGGTGGAGTCCTCACCGCTACTCTGTTGGTGTTCTGAGTGGAAGGTATTACAAGTGCTTGTCTCACTTCCATAAATAATAAGGCTGGGCTGGCGAGATGGCTCAGCGGGTAAGAGCGCTGACTGTCCTTCCGAAGGTCCTGAGTTCAAATTCTGACTTACAACCACCCACAATGAGCTCTGACGCCCTCTTCTGGTGAGTCAGAAGACAGCTAGTGTATTTATGTATAAAAATAAATAAATCTTTAACAGAGAAACACTGTCTCGAAAAAAACCAAAACAAAACAAAAAATAATAATAATAATTCGGCCATCTCTATGCGAGGGATTCCTGGAAACCATTGGGTGTGTGTGTGTGTGTGTGTGTGTGTGTGTGTGTGTGTGCGCGCGCGCGCGCATGCGTGCCAGTACAGACATGGCTAGATAGGTTATTTCTCCACCGATGGTGAAATGAGCCAATTCGAGCCAGATTAGACTATATTAAAGGCAGGTTTATTGGAAAGCTGCTCTCAGGTGGGTGAGTTCACTGGCCCTAAGGACCAAGGCCAGGGAAGTCGCCATGGGGAAAAAGGACATAGGGGAGGGAGAGAGAAAGGAAGGAGAGAGACTAAAATGTCTGGATTATGTAAGGAAGAGCCTCTGGGGGATGGGCAGCCCAGTCCCTGGGCAGGAAAGTTCAGGGTTGGGAGCAGGGTGTGCTAGATGGAGACTAAGGGATGCTGGGAGAACCTGGCGGTAAGGCCTGGTTTGATATGTAAAATACGTACCTCAGTCCCTTGTCTTGAGGTCAGAAACCAAACGTCCACCTTACAGCCATGTCTTTGCTTTGTCTCCAGAGCTAAAAGTCCAGGTTCCTAAGGGCATGCTTCTGGGTTTGGGCCTGATGCTGAGCTCAGTGCATTTGTCTTGAATGGATGCAATACTGAAGAGAAGCTTCTAGCACTGTGTTCAGTGTGGGGATGAGTGTAATACTATTCTATGAATCCAAAAGGACTTGGAGGTAACTCTCGATCCCCAGAAAAGCCACAGTCCTATGACCCACGGCACAATGACTCAAGAGCAGGTTCATACCAGAGGAGGTGGGTCACTGTGGCAGCTCCCCTTCCAGGAGTGGAACTTCTTACAGGGTGTCTACCAGGACCTTAGCTCTGGCATCTTATGGCCACCATCTTCTCCGTGTCAGCGCCAGTCACGAGAGGTGACAGTGAGGGCTTCTTTCGAAGATCAGGAAATACTGCCAAGTGATGGATCTAAGCATAAGTGGGATTTGAACCCAAGGCTGCCTGGCAAGCGTGTGTTCTTTGGACCACTCACACTTACTGCATTGGCCGGGTCGTCCCCCATGCCTTTCCAAGGATCTGTTAAACTTATTTTCAGCACCCGGTTTTGGCCAGCAGGACCCCGGTGGAAGGGCCAGGCAGGCTCAGTTCAGGGTTTGTTTCCAAACCACTTTGGGCTGGGTGCTGCCAGCACTAGGTCCTGTCCCTGAAGGAGGTTGAAACTCAGGGCAAGTGGAAACTTCCCCCAGCGTGGCGTTCAGAGATGGAATTTTTTTTTTCTCCCTTCTTTCCCCCTTCTAGTTTTGAAATAGCGGCAGGGTGGCGGCCAAGGCGGAGCTCCTTGGGGCTTCATGATTTATTCAACAGGTGGCTTTTTGCTGCTGAACATGCACTGCAGGAATTTGTTGTAGTCGGAAGTGGAGACTCAAGGAAACCCCGTGGGCTCTTATCTCCCACCCCCCAACTTCTCCCAGAAGCGAACAATGGCAACCTCAGGAGGAAAAAGAGATTTGCTCTCCTACCCCAGGCCGGGTGCCTGATTGCTAAAGAGATAGTGTCCCAGCAGGAAACAATTAACTGCCATTGTATTATTTAGGCTGGAGCCAGGGGGAGGTGAGGATTGGGTGGGCGATTTGCAAGTTTATTAGCCCCCTCCTGCTCTTTTCCACACAAATGTACACTAATCCCCTTGGGCCCAGGGTTGGCTAAGCCAATAGTAAGGTCAAACTGATTGTTTGACTCTTTCCTTCCGGTTAGGTTAGCTTGAACTCTAGCCTCAGCCCCTACTATTTGGGTGGCAGTTTGTCCATACTTCAAAAGCCTCTGTTTATCTATAAACAAACAAAACCCCCAATACGTGTCTGCCTTTGCAAGCGTTTGGTACCTGTCCTGACCCATACAAGGAACGCCATGGATGTAAGCTATTGCTGTGACCACCGCTGGCTCGGCAGAGCACCGCTCTGCCAGGGGTCAGATATGATCTAGCTTCTAGTACCAGCGACCAGGCAGGAGAACCTCATCCACGTGTGCTGCTGTGACAGAAATACCATGAAGGTGATTTGTAAGCGACGGAAATGTACTACTCATGGCTCTTGGAGAGGAGGCTCAAAATCCAAGCCCAAACAGGCTCAGCTTCCAAGATGATACCACGAGAAATGAGAAACGTGCTGGGGTGGGGGTGGGGGGCGGGCAGCAGAATCTGTGATCTACCGGTGAATGTATGAAGCCTGTTTTATAAAAGGTTTACTGCTACTTTTGAGGACGGAGCCCTCAGGACTCAGCCATCTCCTAAAGGCCCCAGTCCATGCTGGAGATTAAGTTTCAGCATGAATTCTGGAAGGGAACGTTAAATCATCAGTTACAACAAGCTTGGTGAACGACACAGGCAAATAAATCCTAGTGCTGAGACTGCATGGGGCCCGGGGGAAGCAAAGTCTGCTCCATGCACTCTGTTTCATGAGGAAAGAGCTCTTGCTTTCTCAGATGCATAGACAGAGGGACAAGGCCACCTCCACGTGGCTACCGGGCTGCAGATGGCCCTTGCTCCCTTTCGCTGGACTAGAGGATACCTGGGGGCGGGGCAAAGGAGGCCACAGGCAAGGAGAGCATCGGCAATGATGTAGGGGAGAAAGGATGGGTCCTGGACTGTTAACAGGTGAGATTCTGACCTGTTTTAACAGAGGTGGTTTGAGTAGGTCAGACTCTGGACCTATCTGAATATATATCATATAATTCTTCAGTATATTTTTGCTGCAAAGTCAGGCGTACGTTGGGAAATAGAGAAGCCAAGAATGAGTAAGCACAAGGTTAATATTTTGAGGCAAAGTTTCACCATGTCGCTCTGCTTGGCCTGGCACTCACAGGGACCCACCAGCTTCCCAAGGGCTGGGATCAAGGGCATTTGCCACCAGACTGGCTTTACAAAAAAAATCTTGAGCCCAGCATGGTGGTGCACACCTTTAATTCCAGCACAAGACAGGCAGAGGCAGGTGGATTTCTGTTGAGTTCCAGGCCAGCCAGGGCTACAGAGAAAGGGGTGGGGGAGAGACAGACGGACAGACAGACAGAGACAGAGAGAAAGAATGTCTGGAGAAAGTTTGGATTGTGCAGGGAGGAGCCTCTGGGGAAAGAGCAGTTCCTGGGCTGGTAAATTCAGGGTTGGAGGCAGGATGTGCCAGGTAGGCATGGACTGAGGAATGCTGGGAGGGCCTGGAGGCCAGGTCTGCTCTGATATGTAAAATATCCACCTCAGTCCCTGGTCCCAGGGTCTGAAACCGAACCATGTGTATGGGTGTTTTGCCTGCATGTATGTCACCGTACTACATGCATACAGTAACCTACAGAGGCCAGAGGGGGCGTCAGATCTCCAGGGCCTGATGAGACAACATGTAGGTAGGGGGAATCAAACCCAGGTCCTCTGGGAGAGGAGCTACTGCTGTTAACCGGAGTCAGCTCTCCAGGGCCCCAGACTGGATTGTTTAAAAAACAACAAACAAACAAAACAAAACACATTTCAAGAATAAATGAACAGGCTGGAGAATGCTATGTATCTATCTATCCCACATTCTTGGAACAGGGTCTCTCACTTTGCAGCCCTGGCTAGCCTTGAATTGACTCCTCCTGGCTCTCTACCTAACCCCTAAGTTCCAGAGAGAGAGAGAGGCCCTTTGCTGTGTGACCTTCTCACGTTGTGTTTACACTTTAAACCTTGTTTTGGCAGCTTTGACCTAAAGGTGGCAGTTTCAATTCCCCTAGTGCTCCGGGGTCAAGGGGAAGCTTCCTGTCTTGACCTATCCGTTCGGCTCCCCTTGACCCCTCCCCACCTCAGGCATTTCTTTGTCTGTAGATCACCAGCCTGGTGGTCCCTGGCAGGGATAGGGGGCTGAGAGTGTCAAAGGAAGCTCAGCTAAAGCTGGGAGCTGAAGCATTATCATTAGGAAGGAGAACAACACCTAAAGATCTCTATCTTGGCCATTTGTCTGGGCCTTCCCAGGAGCTCCGCAGTCCCTTCCTGCCCGGGCCTCTGCCCTGGAGGGAATTTTTTTTTTTTTTCCAGTACAGAGAAACCCTGGGCTTGTCTCTTCAGCTTTGTGTGTTTGGTGGGCCATTCATACAGATTTTTCATTGAATACCTTTTATGATGTGTGTGTGTGTGTGTGTGTGTGTGTGTGTGTGTGTGTGTGTGTGTTCCTGTATGGTAGGATCCAGTCACAGGAGACCTGTTGGAGAAGACCATTGCTTTACGAGAAGGTTCAGGTCTCAAACTTTCTTTCCTTCCCCCTCTCCGCCTTCCTTCCCTCTCTTTCTCTTTCCCAGTTTTTCATCCTTCCTCCTTTAGCACTGGGGTCTGCATAGCCAGGGATTCCCACATGCTAGGCCAAGCACCTGGACTTCATGTTTCCCTCAGGATTTCAGTTCAAACCTCACCACTGTCTCTGAGACGCCCACCCACTTAAGTCTGACCTCCACTTAAGGCCAGTCTCTCTATCCAGTAGCTTAATTTAAGTTTTTGTACCACTTCCACTCTAAAAATTGTCCCGAGAACATCTCTCTCTTAATCTTTTTTAAAGATTACATTTTAAAATTCTTAATCATGTGTATAGATGTGCACATTTGTACAGGTACCCTTGAAGGCCAGAAGACGATATCTGATCCTTTAGAGCTACAGAGAACCGCCTGACGTGGAGGTGGGAACAGAACTTGGGTCCTCTGCAGAAGCAAAACCCTTGTGAACTGCTGAGCCATCTCTCCAGCCTCTGTGCATTTCTTATTTAGTTCTCATCTGCTTCTTTCCCCTCTACACTATAAAGCCTATCTGAAATGGTCTCTCCCTGCCACATGGCCTACAAAACCTGGGCTGTGGCTAGTAATTTCTAGGCCCTTAGTTAACCCTGAGTGACCAGCTGTGTGTGAGCTGCAGTCTGGGAATACTCAGTCCCTATCCAAGTCCTTTGTTCTATGTTTGATCTGAGCTTGTGCTTCCTGTGTCCTTTTGTAGATTGTGGAATTCCTGTCATCCTTTATCAGATGGCAGGGAGGACTCTGGGTTGACCCTTCAGCCCAACTCTAGTACAAGATCGGGGTGATAGATCTTTGGCAATCCTGTGCTGGGAGAATAAGCCATATGGTCCCTTTTCCCTAAGGAGTTTCCCATCTGGCTGCAGAGTTCCTAGGTTTCTGTCCAGGCTATGTGCTCTGGCCAGGGGACCTCAGAGACACCAGGGGGACCACTGCAAACTGTCTCACTGGGAAGTTCCAGTTCATAGGATGACAGTCATTCAGCTGTCTCTTCTTAACCAGTACACGGATGTGACAGCTCACAAAGCTAACAGATGCCTGGAATCCCAGCACCCACAGGCTAGAGGCAGAAAGAGCAAGAGTTTAAGGCTGGCCATTGCTACATGAGACCTTATTTTAAAATAAATAAACAAGAAAAACTTTTTAAAGGAAAGGAAGAAAAGAAGGAAGGAAGGGAAGAAAGAAAGAAAGTCAACTTGTCCTACAATAATGAAGGCCCGCCCATAGGCTGTTGTCCAAGCCAGATTAAACCTGGGTGACCTTGGAGGAGTAGCAACTGCCAGTTGGCCTTGCAAGAAGGTGTCTTAGAGAGCAGGGGATGGAAGATGCTGCTGGCCTCACTGCCACGTTGAAGGTGACCATTATTTACTAGACAATCTTATTCAAGCCACTGAAGTTAGGGGACACAGGATGGAGACTGGATCTAACAAATGAGTTATTTATATCTCTATCCCAGACCTCAGAGGGAAAATTCCCGTACTTAGCCATTCCTAGATGGCCTGTGACACAGGATATTTAAAGTAACAATGGGTTGAATTCTTGTTCACATTTTTTGGCAGGGTTCCAGACTGAAAGTCCGCAAGAGAAAGACTCATTGGGCTGTGTAGCTTTGGGGGGCGGGGACTGTTTCTAATTTGGGATCTATTTAAGATCTGACTCCCACCCCCCTTCTTCCTGGAATTACAAAGAAAATAAAAATTTGATTTTAGAGACAACATTCCCTGTGATCAACTTTGGAAGATTTGGGAAGTGTAGCTCTTTGTCCTTTCCACTCTGTCTTTGAGGGAAATGGGGTTATTTTAAAGAAAGAAAGAATAGTATATAGTTTGAAAAGCCCAAACATCCCTTCTTTAGTTCTTTAGACTCGAAGGCGGAAATAACCACGAGCAATGGGAACAGCCTAGTAGCCAAGTTCTGAACACTTTGTGACAGCTGTCTAGAGGCGAGCATGGCTGTGTGCACAGTCACTGACCCACTTACGACACACTTGCAAGGAGACACTCAGAAAGAGCTGGAAATGACGACAGATTCCTTATTCAGTTGAGAAGACAGTCAGGTGGCTTTTCCCATAACTGTATTTTAATATGGTTGACATAAATAACAAGCTGTGCATATTTAATAGATAGTGTTTGATGAAATACAGTAATTGCTCCAGTCTCAAAAAAACAAAAAAAAACAAAACAAACAAACAAACAAACAAACAAAAAAAACAAAGAAAAAGAAAAGAAATACAGTAATTGCTTTTTTGTTTGTTTTTGAGACAAGGCATTATTTAACCCTGCCTGGCCTTAAACTCAATATGCTGTAGAGATTGCTCCTGGTCCTCCTATCTTAACCTACAAAATGCTGGGATTATAGGTAATTTTTAAAAGGTTCTTTCCATCCCTAGGCTGTTGCTAAACACTGGCTTTGTAAGGAAATAGAGATTGTGGGTGAGATGGCTTGGCAGAGAGAGGTGCTGTGGCCAAGCCTGCTGATCCTCGGGGACCCTTGTGGTGGAAGGAGAGAACAGGCTCCTATAGTTGTTCCTGATCACACATGTGCCCTAGCATGCTCACATACTCACACTTGCTATATAGATCAGGCTGGCTTCAAACTCACAGAGATTCGCCTACCTCTGCATCTCAAGTGCTGAGATGAAGGCGTGTACCACCATACCTGGCCCCAAAAATCTTGAGGCAGAGAATGTACTAGTTTTATCAGTTAGAATGGTTCCAAGTGACAAAATCCAGCTGAAAATTGCTTAACATACACAAAAGATGTATTCCCCTGTATACGTAGGTGTCTCTAGGTTTAATGACTAATGAACTAGCTAACATTTTTGTTTTGTTGCCAAAAATTTATTATTATTATAAATGGGTACACTGTAGCTGTCTTCAGACACACCAGAAGAGGCCGTCAGATCTCATTACGGGTGGTTGTGAGCCACTATGTGGTTGCTGGGATCCAAACTCAGGACCTTCGGAAGAGCAGTCAGTGCTCTTACCCACTGAGCCATCTCGCCAGCCTGAGTAGAACAATCTTGGGTAGCAAACGAAAACTAGGGATGGGTGCCAGCTAAGTTGTTTGCCAAGACAATTATGAGAAGGAAAATGTGGAAGCTGCGCTCCTGCCTGAGAAATTGTTGGTGATTAATGGTTGGTGGGGTGGGATAGGGTGGTTCATCTTCCTCAATGGTATAGCCACTGATAACCACCCATGGTTGGGCAAGAAATTCTAATCAAACTCTGGGTCACACACAAGAGGAAGACACAGAACAGGAAACAGATTTGTTAAAAAGCAGGAATCTAGCCAGGGAGGAAGGAGGATGAAAAACGGGAATGCGAGGTGTGTGAAACACACTGAAGTTCATTACATGGATGTATGGAGCTTAAGCAGGTAACCAAGGAGCCAGAAAATATATAGAACTGCAGAGAAGGTAGTGGATGAAACCTCCCTTGGAGAGAGGAAGACAGTAAAGAATGAACATGTGTGTGAATTGGATAAGCACCTTGAAGGAAAGGCGGGGGCTTCAGTGAGGACGCCTTCCAGGTGAAAGCTGTGAGACAGATGAACAGAGCCAGACTAGAGATGTGTGAGAGGTTGGGAGAAGAGGAGAACGCTGCTCCCTGGAGCAAGAGCTGGTGTCAGGCAGAGGCAGAGAGCACCTCAACCGGTTGGAAGGGTACAGCCAGGCTGCAAAAGCACAGTACAGTGTCTTTAAGAACATTGACAAGGAGCCTGTCTTCCAGTGATTAAATTCAGTGAAGCTCAAAAGGTTTGTCGTTTTATTCTAAACCCTTTTTATTTTGGAAAAAAAAAAAATTAAGGCTTAAGATATCCTTTTTTTTTTTTTTTTTTTAATCTTCTATGATGGGTGTTTTGCCTGCATACGTGTCTATGCAGCGTGTGGGTGCAGTGCCTGCAGAGGCCAGAAGATGGTGCAGGATCCCCTGGAACTGGAGTTAGCACCCTGTTGTGAGCTGATTTGTGTGGGTGCAGAGACTTGAACTTGGGTTCAATGAAAGAGCAGCCAGTGCTCTTAAACAGACAAGCCACCTCCTCAGCCTCTAATTTTTTTTGTTTGTTTGTTTTTGTTTTTTTCAAGACAGGGTTTCTCTGTATAGCCCTGGCTGTCCTGGAACTCACTCTGTAGACCAGGCTGCTAGCCTCGAACTCAGAAATCCACCTGCCTCTGCCTCCCAAGTGCTGGGATTAAAGGTGTGTGCCACCACCGCCCGGCTTTAGTCTCTATTTTGAAATAATTTTACATTTAAAAATTTTGCAAAAACTGTAGCAATCCCCCTATTTTCTTTATCCTCTTCTCTAGTCTCTGTCCCTAAGCACAGCAGTTATGAAAACTGGAAACTAACTACATACAGCACAGGCTTCATTTGCCTTTCCCCACCTCATTCCACTTTAGCTCATTTTCCCATTGATGGCTCCCCTTAGTTCCAGGGTCTGGTCAGGACACCACTTTACTGTTATGTCTCCTCCACTCTCTGACTGACCCCTGTCTTGAAACTTACTTAACACTTGAATAGCATTGGGTATGTGTTTTGTAGGAATATGTCCCTGTTTAGGTTTCTTTACTGCTTTCTAGTATTAGAATATTCTAATATTCTGATAAAATGTCCATGCATGTCTGAGCGCCACATGCATGCTTGGTACCCATGGAAGCCAGACAAGGACGTTAGAGCTATTGGAGCTGGAGGTAGAGATGGTTGTGATTCATCATGTGGGTGCTGGGAATTGAACCCAGGTTTTCCTGAAGAGCAGCTACTGCTTCTAACCACTGAGCCATCTATTCAGCAGTTGTTTTTGGTTTGGTTTGAGAAAGGGTATTTCTATATAGCCCTGGCTACCCTGAAACTAACTAGACCAGGCTAGCCTTAAACTCACAGAGATCTCCCTGCCTCTCTGCCTCCCAAGATTAAAGAAGGGATTAAAGGTGTGTGCTGACACACTTGACCCCTTGATCTTCCTTCCTTTCTTCCTTCCTTCTTTTCTTTCTTTTTTCTTTTTTCTTTTTTCTTTTTTTTTTGACAGGGTTTCTCTGTGTAGCTCTGGCTGTCCTGGAACTCACTCTGTAGACCAGGATGGCCTGGAACTCAGAAATCCACCTGCCTCTGCCTCCCAAGTGCTGGGATTAAAGGCGTGTGCCACCACCACCCGACTCTACCACCTTTACATAGGTCCTGGGAATTGAACTCAGGTTGTCAGACTTGCACGTAGCCAGCACCTTCACCTACTGAGCCCCCTCTGGCCCTGGAAGCTTCACTTCACTCTGGTTTTCCTTTTTGCAACAGTTACATTTTGGTTTTTTGTTTTTGTTTTATAAAAAAGACAATCTGAAGCTGGGCATGGAGGTCCGCTCCTGTCATTTCAGCACTTGAGAGGAAAAGTCAGGAGGATCAGAACTTTGAGTCCAGCCTGGGCTATACGAGGTCCTTTCTCAAAACCCAGTGTTAGAAAACAAAAACCAACCAACAACGAAGCACCAAGCACAGTTACAGGCTTTCTCCGACCACAGTTAGTCCATCTGGTAAGCTTGCCAGGAGCAAATGGGCTTTGGTTGCTCAAATAGTTTTAGTCTAACTAGAGGAGTGCTTTCAGTGGGAATTGAAGCTGCAGCCGGTGTGGTATTAGCAACTCAGGTGAAAGAGACATGCATTTGGTGTGAAGGAAGCGAAGGGAAAGCAGGACCAATGACCA
>JADRCD010232040.1:0-15571 GCA_019843815.1 Montemys delectorum | reverse complement strand
GTTATAAAGAGTATGGGAGCTTTGGAGAAACATAGAAACAGTTAATACTGAAAGTGGGACAGTAAACTTACTACAGAAATGTATTTGAAATTCCAGGAAGAATTGAAAGGCTGGGTACTGTGACAGAAATTTGAAATGAAACTCCTTAGTAACTAAGATTATACCATTCAGGTGCGAGGAAAATAAATGGTAAGTACACCCTGTAGGTAAGAAACTGAGCCCAGGGACTGGAGATGGCAGAGCCAGGCATACAGGAAGAAGGCTATATAATTCTGGTAGCAGAAAGAAAATGATAATTTAAATAGGAGGATTTATCTGTAGGATCAAATATAGATGACTTCAAAGATCCTTGTTGTGGGAGCAAAAGTTGCACAGGTAAACAGGCAGAATAAAAGAAGGTAAGACCAGAAGTCATAGGTTCATATCAATAACTGAAATTTGGAGATGACTCAATTTTTACATGTTGACAAGATGCAAGAAGTGGCAAGTGAGTAGATGACTGAGATGTGGTGCTTAACAGGTAAGTGGAAAATGTAGACAGGGTGCTGCCCACAAGACTCTTTTGCATGTTGTAATTGGGACAAGAGTGATTGTGAACCAGAATCATTTTCCAGTAAGCATCGAAACATACCAAGCCTGACATAGCAAAGACAACAGAGAAAAGAGCATATGGCCATACAGAATGCATACCAGACAAAGAAACAGGCATGTTTTGTTTCATTTTGATCTTAATTTGCAGTATAGTGGGGCTAGGGGTGGGTAATGATCTAGAATTAAGAAGAACCAATATAGACGCAAAATAGTTACACACTTCTGTATAGCTTAAACATTAAGGAAGGGAAAAGATCAACCAAATACTATGAAGAAATAGGCTACTGTGAGAGAATAAGAAACTGACTATTCACTCCACCAGAAACCTAAGGTGTGAAGTTGAGCAGAAATCCTGAGGGTAAATGGGAATTAAGGGGTGTGATGGCTATTCTTGGTTGTCAACTTGACTGCATCTATAATTAACTAAAACCCAAGAGGCTGGGCATACCTGTGAGGGGTTTTTACTTAATTAAATCATTTGAAGTGGGAAGACACAGTTATAATATGGCTCTTTTGGGAAAATATCCCTTTAAACAGGACCATACCATCTGCTGGCAGTCTTTATAAAAGGCATGGGAGAAGAACACTTACTTGATCTTTGTCTGCTCGTCCTTGCTCTCCCTATCAAGTCTATTCCTTCACAGGCACTACTGACTTTGTCAAGCTTCCAATGTATACTGAAGACTAACTGAGCTATCCGGCATCATGAACTGCTAAACTACTGGATTCTTGGACCGTCTTTTGAGAGAAAGCCATATGTGGGCAATCTGGACTTCAGCCTGTAAGCCATTTAATGTAATATAATACATATAAATATATTCATTCTTTATTTTTTCCCTCTAGATAACTAATACAAGGGGCAATTGATGACTGAAGAAAAATGTGGCAACACAGAAATGGATTTTTTTAAGTAGGTGAATAGAAACAAAATGATAATCTTTATTTTAAAATATATAGAAGGGGGAGCTTCAGTTATCTTCATCACAAAATGATAAACTATTGTAAACACAGATATATTAATTGGCCTAATTAGATTTATCATTACAAAAATTTTGTGTATGTAATCAGCATATCATAGCTGTGGTAGTGTGAATGAAAATTGCCACCATAGGTCCATAGGAAGAGGCACTATTAGGAGATATCTTTTTATAGCAGGTTCTTGGGATTCAGTTTCATCTTCTCACTATTTACTACACATTATTTCATTCAACAGATATTTATCAAATACTTTCCTGGGCTAGTATGGTATCACACTCTACAGATAATATGTCGAATATGTGTTGACATAATCATTTCTATTCATGGTAATGTACATAAACATCGATTAGATTCACAGGAACGAGGATGAAGAAAATAGTACTTCTGTGTATGTTCAAGTTACACCTAGGAAAATGCCACAAAGAGATGCATTCTTCGTTATGAATGTCTGAAACACTGATATTTGTCTTAGCCCTGAAATGCTTCCTTTGTCAGTTTAGCATGAACTGAAAATTTTAAAACAAGCTCAGGTTCACAATGAAAAGGTAGGGTACAACAGGGTTTAGGGGAACAGTCAAGTGGAGCCTAATCCAGTGATTCGTGATTGCAAGAGTGTACAGCAAACACATCCTTTTCATGATTATACCTCCTCATACTGACTGTTTGACCTGTGAAGCAGAGAAAGAAGGAGGATTCTCTGTGGCCCTCGGGGATAAATGAACATCTAGATCCATGTGCAACCACACAGAGCAATCCTCCACACCTTCCTCTGTTTGTGCTGGGATCTGAGATAAATTATGTGAACCATATTGACCAGACATTCAATGTTGATGTTATTACAAGGCCCGGTATCAAATACGCTGGCTAATTTGTGGGTCTGTTTATTTACCTCAAACAAAGAAAGAAATGAAAGCACGTTGAACATGTTGAGTCTCTTCAGTGATGACATAAATCCACCATGGGTATATAGAATGTCTTATATATTATATAGATACATCATCTGTCAAGAAAAAGGCCTATGGCCTATGACTTAGAAAGACATAGAAGGTGGGATATTCAGGAAGAATTATGTGATAGAGTGAGATATGGGAAGATTTGTCCAGTGGAATATGTCAGGAGACAGACACATGGTACCTTAGTACAGGTAACCAGCCACAAAACAGAACATAGATTAAAATAAATGGCTTATCTTGTTATGATTCTAATCTGAGAAGAGTCTGGAAATAGGGCCAAGTTATTTGTAAATACATCTGGAGTCCTAGACAGAAATACATTTTTTTAGAGTGAGTTAGCCAAGAAAGTAAAAGGTCTTATTAATAAAAGAATAGTTTGATGGCGTTGATAACTACAGACATGAAGGACCAAGATGGAGCTATCAGAAGAAAATGTGTTAGTCTGAGGACTAAGGCAGTGGTTTCATTGTAAGACAGGGCTATAAATCAGAAGCAAAGGATTCTTGGAGAGGAGGTGCTACTGTAGTAGAATAGCACTCACTCACTGGAAATTCAACTGAGGTTGAATCAAGGCCATATCTTATGACTGGTTGTATAAGTGAAGTCATCAAATAGATCAAATTATGTATATACCAATGCTATGGTGAAGTATGAAAATGAGAGTAAGCCAGGGCCAACATATTTTGTAAGTTTAGACACATTGATGGGAACTCAAGATCAAAAGGAGGGAACAACAGAATCACATTGTTTGAAGGTGATAGGGTATATTCTGAACAAACTATGTAAACTGTGTCAGTTGTGGATTTCATTTTCATGACATTGAAAGTGAGAAAAACAAACCCAGTGTTGAGTAGTTTTTTAAAATAGCTGTAATATTAAATCCTAGCAGGACACCCAATGCATAATAAAAAGAAAGTATCAGTTGTTGTTAATACTCATTAGACTAGTAGCTACTGGATGTATTACTGATTACTTACAGATTTCTCCTTTACGTAGGAGTCTGGAGAATACAGAATGACCACACAAGCATGTATATCAAGAAAGAGACATTGGAGATAATGTGTAGCCTGAACACAGTTATTGATTTCTAAGAACACAGAAGAAAAGAAAAAAAAACTCTAACAGAGAAGATAAGACAGGTACAGCTAGGGGGAGGGGGTTGGTTGTATCGTTCTAAAAAGCACATAGCCATTCATTGAACTGAGTACACGGTCCCCAGTGAAGGAGTTAGAGAAAGGATCTATGGAGCTGAAGGGCTTGCAGCCCCTTAGGACGAACAACAATATGAACTAACTAGTACCCTCAGAGCTCCCAGGGACCCAACCACCAATCAAGGACTATACATGGTGGGACTGATTGTTCTGGCAGCATGTGTATAGTAGAGGATCGCAAATTCGATCATCTATAGGAGGAAAGGACCTAGGCCTTGTGAAGGTTTTGTGCCTCAGTGTGGGGGAGTGCCAGGGCCAATAAGTGGGAGAGGGTGGGGTGGCAGGCATGGGGAAGGGGGAGGCAACAGGGGTTTGTTCTTGTTTTTGTTTGTTTGTTTGTTTGTTTGTTTTTTGGAGGGAAAACCACCGGGAAAGGAGAAATTTACATGTAAATAAAGAAAATATCTAAAAAAAAAAAAAAAAAAAAGAAAAAAAGCATATTCCTGAAAGGCTCACCACCCAGCAAGTAGCATTTTCTTGTCATCAAGTCTAAAACACAAAGAAATTTCACACAGAGCCGCAACCAAAGATGAGATACTTGTGGTCCTAGCTGACCACATCATTACTGAATGCATTGCATATACTTTTGCCTGTCTACTATTTAGTCATCTACTATGACTTCTCATACTCATTTCCTGAGTGGTTAAAAATAACTGATCCTTAATCAAGACTTACCAAATATTACATATCATAGTTCATTTTCCCTTAACGCCCAACGTTGGCGAGTTAAGGGAAGGATTGCAGGCATGACATAAATGGTGCTCAAGAAGCTCTTCTGGTGTGCCAAAATCATATATTGCTCCTCACCCCTGGCACTTCTACCTGTGATTGAAAATGCCATGGGGATTTTGATATAAATCAGTCATACTGACAAATCCCTGCCTCTCACATGAACCCTTAGGAACCATGATTCCCAGCTAATCTGTAAGATAGCACTTCTCTTCTTTTGGAATCACACTTCAGCCCGAGAATAGTGTTGCTCTGAAGGCAGTATGCACTCCTATGGGCTATGATGTCCTTAGCTATTAGCACAGTGAGTACTGCACGTTAGGGGGTAGCCCACTGATAGAGTCGAACTTGACTCTAAGATGTACAGTAATGAAGTACAGCAGCTGCAGTGCTCTAATCAAAGACTCCTAGCACAGACATTGGATGGGGAGGATGGCGCAGCCTCTCTGCAAGAGTCTTTGCCAGGCAGCTTGTCTGCTACCTTAGAAGTGAAATTCTATTATACCTGGGAAACCCCACTGTGAGGGCCGGCATCAGACAATCATCGCAAAGCAGCTTGGGCAAATTCCTGGGATGCCAGGCCAGTAAGCCCACTTACTAGGGACAGCAGCAGTCTCATCTGCAAACGGTCTTAAGAGAACACTGAAAAAGTCCAAGTGAGGGCTGAAGCAGGAATTATTGCTCTCTTCGACAGCCCTAAGGGTCTATAAGAACTACAAAACCAAGCACCACACAGAAAGGTCCAACTTGTAGTTTAGTCAAAAGACTATATAGATTGAAATACCAAAATAGGTTTTTTTTTTTTTTTTTGAAGACTTGAAAAGATGGCAGGAAAGGGCTGAGAATTCTGAGTTTAAGACAGAGTCCCTGTACAGTAATGAGCGGAGGAGATTTAGAGCAGTAGAAATGCAGAGAAAGTAAAATTACTATTATCGACACTCAGGGAGCCCGGACTGCATTAATACAAACTCATTTTAAAGGTTGCTAAATTATTTATATAGCTGTGAAACTTGGAAACTCCTCTGTTCGCCTAAAAACATTACCTCATTAGGGTTATCTGAAAAGCAAAGGCAGAGAAAGCCGAAAGAACTGGGTCAGAGCTTATGCTTCCCCCCCTGGCTTCCAGTCGATAATTTGTAAATTGACGTGGAAGAACAAAAGCATCCCGATGAGGACAACCCAAGGAAGCACTGGGATTATAAGTTCCGTACCACTTTTTCCATGATCTCCCTTCGGACTGTGCCGTGTTCTGGAGCCTAGTAGGGTGACAGGGACATCAGGATTGAGCCATGCTCATCAGACCTCTGTTGCCAGGCAGGAGAACTGGATGAAGAGGTCATTTGCAAACTGTTCTCAGCCGTCATGTTCCCCATAAAAAGAGGGCTGTGAAATTGTTTCTCAGAATAGAACTGAAATAATCTAATCTGGTGTGTTGTAGTGAGTAGCAAGGAACTGCTTCTCATCTCAGTATTGTGATATGCTGTCTCTTTCTCTCCTTCTAAGGCTTCAAACCCCTGAAAATAATGTGTTCCTACGTACACAGGTGGATAGGTTGCCCACTGAAAGTATGATTGATGCCCTCTTGCCACCTCTCCACTTCTTTCAAACTGTGTAGCTTGTATCTTTCCTGAGTCTCCTACTCTTATCACGGGAATCAAGTTGATGATGTTTGTGGAATGATCGGGTCTGTGCCATAAGGTCACAAAGAACAAACTGAGCACTGATCCATGCTACCTGCTACCTGAATCAGAAACTTAGTTTGAAAACTCCAGACCCAGTTCAGGCATGGTGCTACTATGCTCTGTTCCCTCAGCACTTGGAAGGCTATGGTAGAAGTCCAAGGATCTCTATGTGGCATAGTAAGAACCTAGCTCAAATATACCAAAGAGAATGCAAAAACCATCCATCCATGCTATCGTATCAGTTATGGCCTAGATTGTCCAGGGTGAGTTATGTTCCCTGGCGGGGGGGGGGGGGGAGACCAGAGTTTTTGTCTTAGGGTCAGCCAATTTTCTGGGCTAAATTCACATTCTGGAACATCTTTGGTACGATGTCTTTGCTAAGTAAATGCTAAGCCCTCATACTTATTTTTGTAGTGATTGGTTTTTGTTGTTGTTGTTTTAGCTTATCAATCAGTTATTAATTCATCTTATAATATTATATTTCTTAGTATGTATTATTCAAAGATATGTGATTTTCCTTATCCGATTATACAACGCCATCACAACATGCTTCATCGTGCTGGGTTGCTCAACTCATGCGTTCTTCTCATGTTGACTACAGTGCAATGATGCCTTTAAAAAATGTAATGGCAGAAGGCTAACATTGGAGAATTCACATCCTATTATTTCATTGTTATTGGATTTGAATAGTTCTCAAACTGATAAAATGAGAAAGGTTAATTTTCTTCTTGAGCAATAGACTGAAAAACAGCATTCTTATAAACTGTTATCTTGGTTTTATTATATCAGAAAATTTTAAAAAAATAATCAGTCTTCACACTGAGAAACTGGGGCAGCATTCTTGCTCTCATTTCAAGTATATCACGTTCCTCCAGAAGAACATTTGAGCTGTATATGTAAGTCTTTAGCACTGAGCACCCTCCATGATTTATGGTGATCTAACAATCATGTCCACACAGACAGTGGAACACACATTAGGGTCATTCAGTGACTCAGCTGTATACCTCATGGGCTGGTGGCCTAACTCAATACTTCCAGTCTCCAAGATCTTAGCTAATAATGTCAGATACCAAACAAAACTTCAATTTAAAATTGCGAACATGGCCTAGGACATTCAAATTGCTAAACAACTAAAAATAATGTAAATAGAATATAAGTCAAGTGTTCTGGCTTCTACCTTACCCAGCATTCTCCTCTCCCTCATTTGCTTTTGGCTACCCACTGCTCTCACTGGTTTCTTAAGTATGTCCTGTGTTTTCTTACATGAATATAAACAGATATGTTTCAGACATGCATACAACAGCATATTTTGAACAATCAAATATAAAAAGGTTTCAGTTTTTCAATTGATCACATGTTCTGGAAAATTTTTATTTTGGGGTATAGAAGAATTTGCATTCCTTGAATAGTGATCAGTCCATACATTGACAGTTCTTCAGAAGTTTGGAGAGTCAGGTTCCTTTCACTAGGTTTCAACCTAGAGTCCCAGTCACTGCTACAAAAATAACCTTAATTCCTGTTAGCTAAGACAGTTACAGAAATGGTACATCTTTTCCCACACAGAAATTAAAAAGTGAGTTGTGAAACCATTGCTATTTGAGGTATAGGGAATATTTCTTTCATCTGAGCTCATGCAAAGTTCAACTTCAGGGAAATTTTCTAGAAGTCTCAGCGAGGGGACTAATTCACACTGGATTCTTCAGTCAGTTTTAAGAAGACTACTTTTGTCTGGCCTGGCCTCGTCTCGGTGCATTTGGTTCACAACAGTAGGATACTTTCCCCAGTACTTGTTAATTTGCACATGCTATAGGGAAGTGTGATGGGTAAGTGGTGATGTGGGTGGTGACAGTCCCTACAAAGAATCAAGGACACAGTGGTTCTTTATTTCCCCACAAAGCAGCTGGCATGTTGAAGTTATCAGACCATATCGGGCTTAAGGGACATTAAATGTCAGGAGAGCAGACCTGCTATAGAAAGCTGATGGGAGCTGCGGGAACCTTTAGTATCAAATCTTCTCCTGTATAATAATAGACAGCAGCATCAATCTCAGGAATGCTGCTACAAATGTCAAAGAAAGCCTTCCCTATACAGATTAAAGTTGCAGATAGAAACAGAGGACCAAATCAAAGCCCCGGCGTTCCTCCTTTGAAACCACCCTGCCAAAAATGCAATTTCTGAGTTATCAAAAAATGGAATCTCTCAAACAGCATTCATAAAGTCCCACATTTTGGTGTTATCACAGAGGGTTATATTGAGAAAATGCTATTTCTTCCTTCCCTCCCCTTCAAGGTTGAAGCAGCATCCTATCTTTTCTAACAGTGTTTGCTTCAGGACAGCAAGCTGAGAGACAAAGAGCATCGTGTCCGCTGAGCCAGAGCGCCACATGCCAACACACATTGGCCATTTACTAAGAAACCCCTCTTTTCAAAAGAATCTGGAAAATAAAATTTTCAAGTGACCTTAAGAAGCCACCACTGGTGACTTCTGAAGCAAATTTCATTTGGAGGAGCAATTTAGACATCACAAATACAGTGGAGTATCCGTTGAGAAATCTTAGTGTAAAAAATTGAGTGTGCATTCAGAAAGCTTCTTCACAATGTGACAGTCAAACATTTACTGTTAGGAATTTGATCTAGTAGAGAGGTAGTCAGGAGGGACTTTATTTTTTCTTGCTCTAGCTAAGAGGCAATATTGCACAAAAAGTAAATCAATTCCATCATCGTCTCAGGCATATGCAAATCTACAGATATGCATCCGCACATGCTGCAACTGTTTCACTGGGTACCTGTGGAATTATTTTGACAATTGTCTTCAGATTTCAGACCAGGGGATTCTGAAAATGTTCATAATTTTATTCCTTCTATTTCTTTACCAGCTAAAAATGACACTAATGTACTATTCTAACTGTCTCCAGCATTATATCAATCCCTACTCCCACCATACTCCTAGTGTCACCTTCAAGAATGTCCTCCAGAGACAGGGATGCTGACACTGTGTGATTTTTGTGCTTGGAAGGTAAAGTCAGGAAGATCAGGAGTTCAAGATTGCCTTTTGCTACACAGCAAGCATTGAGTCAGCCTATTCTCCATGAGTCCCTGTTCCCCCAAATTAAATAAATACACAAGAATACTTTGTTGGTACACTTTGACTCTAGCTCTGAAGGAAAGATTCACCTGAACAATGGGATAGCCTAGATGTTTATTCAGAAAACATACTTGCAGTTCTTCAAATAGAGAAACAGTTCGTTTTAAGGATTGTATTTGCCTTACTTGTGTTTCTCTAAATTATGCCGTGTTTATGAACATGAAAGTATACTTAATAAAATATTTGAAAAAAAATGGGTGCTCAAATTAGGGAGAAAATAGAGATTGATAGAGAAGAAGGGAGGCACTTAAAATAACATCCCCAAAACAACTCTTGTACCTAAAACGCAGGGAAAATTGTTGAAAAGGGGACAGAAAGACTGCAACTTCTAGTCAACATTTAAGACCCAAATGATAACATTGTGTCCCCAAGATGGTATACTACTCATTAGCATATGTCTGTGTACAATACTCAATAGAGTGTTGTAAACTCTAAGGTGGTACACATTTTGTTCCCTTTAAGTATAGAAGTGGTTTCTTTCTACAAAGCTTGCTCTGGTGTAAATGCTGATTGCTTAGAGAGACCCAAATTTACATAAACATTTGAAAATAATCAAAGATTAGAGTTAGCTCAAATATCAAACTCAGGCAAATGTCATTCCCTTCTTCTTTGCTTCAACTGAAAATCAGAAAAGACCAATTTAACCGCTATCAAGAACATTCCCTATTTAAGGTAACCCCATGTGACCAAAGGCAAATCAAATGCAGTGTTTGCTTCTACATCAAAAACAAAGTGAACTTTTATAAATCAGATTTTATGCAGTCTATGGTGTAAAGAACCAGTGAGAGATTTATCTCAAAATCCATAAATTGAACACAAACTCACAAAATAAATTAAATCAACTATGAAAGAAAATCAACATCTAGGTTTATGGAACAATAAATATGTAAAAAGGTTGAAGAATAACACAGCGGGGCAATCGAAATCTAAGGCACAAAGGGTAGTGAATGGGAGGTCATGCAGAGAAAAACAAAGAAATGAGAAAGAATGATGTTCAAACAATTTCTACAGAAAGCTGGGCAGCCTGATGTAGCTGTTAATACTGTATCAGGGTGATTTTGTTAGCAGTGACATTGTTTCTATGCATATATGGCAGGTACTCCTCCTATCCTGAGGAAAGGAAGCTAGCTAGGAATAATTTTATAACTAATTATTTCAAAAGGTCGTTTGCCAAAAATCCTACTGTTATAGGAATTTTCAAAAGAAAGGAAATGAGGCTATTAGCTAGTTACAAAGTATCAAAGTTGTGAACTGTCAAACCATTGGCTTGACAGACTCAGCTGAAGTGTGTCTCCTCATCCATGAAAAGAAAATGTCCTGATATCCTGATTTACTTTAATGTGATAAATATTCAGGGATTTGCTGCAGAGGAGAGGGATAGTGTTGAAGACAAAAGATAAAGCTTGATCTCAGTTTTTATGATTTGTGCATTAAACAAGAGGACAAGGACACTTATTCTCTGAGGAATTTAAAAGCAACATACTATGAGCAGTGGTGGTACATTTAATCCTAGCACTTGGGAAGCAGAGGCAGGACTATACAGAGAAACCCTGTCTCAAAAAACAAAGCAAACCACCACCACCAAAATAAAGCAATATACTAGTATGGCATTCTCAACTAATTTACTTCAGAAACTCAGGTGTCAACATACATCAAATGCTTGAACACTCATCACCTGACATAATATATATGAACATTTATTAAACATTTTCATACCTGATTCTCAAAGAGAAACCACAAGGTATGTATGAGAAGTTAGTCAGGTGTTGATTACCAATACTCTCACAGCTATTCTATTTATAGAATAGAATAGAAACTTCACTTTTTAAAAAAATCAATATTTTTACTACTGTATTACATATATCTCTCTCTATATAAAATATCTTTATATATTTTCATAAAAAGAGGCTTATATTAATCCTTATAGATAAGAAGCTCTTTCAAAACAATAGTTCAATATTATACTAGCTTTATATTTTCATTTGTTAAAAAGATAAGTTTTTAAAAGGTTATGCTTCAGTGAAAGTTGTAGACCCACCATGCTGTTACAGCTGCATTTTGTAAAATGCTGAGCATTGGAAGAGCTTTGGAGACTAGCTATGAGCAGATCAGGTACTTGATCAAACAGCTTTCAAATGTGGTTCTATTAATTAATGGCTAGATCCTCATTTAAGGGGAAGAATGCCACACTGTCAATAACTACTAGAGACTACAATAAAACCACAAGCTTATAGTTGGTGAAATCAATTCAGCCACAAATGAATAAAACAATGGTTTATGAGATGCCTTTCTCAATTCTTTTAAGTTGCTGCCATTTTTATTTTGTCAGAGAATGGGTTTTATCCTTATTTTTTGTTAGATATTTTCTTTATTTACATTTCAAATGTTCTCCCCTTTCCTGGTTTCCCCTTCAAAAAACCCCCATTCCCTCCCCCCTCTCCCTGTTCACCAACCCACCATCTCCCACTTCCTGGCCCTGGCATTCCCCTACACTGGGGCATCAAGCTTTCAGAGGACCAAGGGCCTCTCCTCCCTCAAATGAGCGACTAGGCCATCCTCTGCTACATACACAGCTGAAGCCATGAGTCCCACCATGGGTGCTCTTTGGTTGGTGGTTTAGACCCTGGGAGCTCTGGGGGTACTGGATAGTTCATATTGTTGTTCCTCTTATGAGGCTGCAAACCCTTTCAGCTACTTGGGTCCTTCTTCTAGCTCCTTCACTGGGACCCTGTGCTCAGTCCAATGGAAGGCTGTGAGCATCGTATTTGTCATGCACTGGCACAGACTCTCAGAAGACAGCTGAAAGGAGCCTGGTATGGCTGTCTCTTGAGAGGTCCTCCCAGAGCCTTACAAACACAGAGGCGCATGTTAGCAGCCAACTAGTGGACT
The DNA here is from genome assembly GCA_019843815.1 of Montemys delectorum. NCBI lineage: Eukaryota > Metazoa > Chordata > Mammalia > Rodentia > Muridae > Montemys > Montemys delectorum. The sequence continues at coordinate 3,394 of JADRCD010232040.1, read as the reverse complement.
AAGTGCAGGATTCCTAATAGAGGAGTTAGAGAAGGGACTGAAGGAGTTGAAGGGGGTTGCAACTCCATAGGAAGAATAACAATATCAACCAATCAGACTCCCCAGAACTCCCAGGGACTAAGCCATCAACAAAGGAGTACACATGGCTCCAGCTGAATATGTAGCAGAGGATGACCTTGTTGTGCACCAATGGAAGGAGATGTCCTTAGACCTCTGCCCCAGTGTAGGGGAATCGAAAGTACACCCAGAAGGGGGAGGGAGGATGTGATAGGAGGAAGGAAAACTGGGAAAGGGGATAATATTTGAAATGTAAATAAAGAAAATATCCAATAAAAATTCCTTTAAAAAATAGTACACTTTCATATGACATGATGTTTTTGAAAATATTTAGGCATGAATCAGGGCTTAGACCCAATATCTGATAGTTCATTAATGGAAATAATTTTGAACTATCATTGGATGTTAAAAAAAATAAGTGTAAGACTAAAAATTTCAGTTAATTCTAAATAGTTATTTAACATTTCTGCCTACTTACTTAGGTTAAATAAATATGTAGAAAATTCAAAATATCATAATCTCCTTTGTGATGACACAGTGCAAAGATAGAAATGTATAAATATGCAAACAAATACTCTGACTATCCATGGGAGTAAGGGAGGGAGAATGATCCCCTCATGATCCTCTGTGATGGCTATCCTTCATTGTCAACTTAACTACACCTGGAATTAACTAGAAACCAAAACTAGAGGGGCACTCCACAGCAGACACTAACATAAAATTATCTTGAAATCTTAATCAACTTTACTTTTCAGAGGCTTCTGATTCTTTCAAGAAAATGAAAAACAATAGTGTGAATTAATAATAAGAGAAGCAGGAGCAGGCCAAAGATCCAGTAAGTCTTTTTATATTTCCAACTTTACCTAGGGGGTGATTTCATGTTAGACTTTCCCATAGCCACTTCATTTCCTGAGACTTGAGCTCTAGAAAGTATACCTCCTAAACAATTTCCTTAGAAATATGCCTATATTATGAAAGGAGTCTTCTGAGATGAAAGCTAAGAAAATACAGAAGAAAACAGAAATCAAAAGCTTTAAGTGGCCTATAAAAGATCAAAGAATAAAAAGAGAATAAGACAAACTAAATAATTGAAGTCTAGAAAAAAGAAAAACCCAAGTTGGAAGATCTCTTACCAATTCTAAATGAAACCCCCAAGGGTGATTCCAAGACTCATGACATCAGTGGCAAGGAATGCAGCATTATTAAACTTTTAATATTCTAACACAATTTCTGTCTACTTTCAGAATACCCATTTCCCATTTCCCTTATTACCTGCATTTGAGAAACACATTTTTCCTAAGTCAATTTACATTTTTATAAAAATTACTTTTTTATAAGAAAGAAGTTCCAGAGAAGTAGTTTACGGGTAGAAATTATTTTTTATACTAAATCACAAATTTCCTTTTCAAATGAATAGATAATATATTAGGGTGTCTGCTGGCCATTACATCATAATGGTTAAAATGACAAAAGATACATCAAAGAAAGATGGTGTGTTTGATTTTGCTACTTATTAGATGCATGACCCCTGGTCTTTCTAATATTTCAGTTTGCTCTTTCTATAAATTAGAATAGTAAGAGCACACTCTCATTTTCAGGTTCAAATGAAGTAATAATTGAATAGTGCCTGCTAGCCAACAAGTTGATAGAAAGTATTAGATATTAGTATGGCTATTACTATTGTTTTATTATTAGTGTTATTGATATAGTAAAATAGAATAGACAATTTCCATGAAAGGTAGAGCAGATTCTCATTCTCTCTGAGTCCCTGGGTTTATCAACTCACCACTTTATCCTCTTCAGAGACCACAGGCAAAATGACAATCTTTGTGACGAGCAGGAGAAAACAAATTTGTCCAGCAACTATTTTGCTAATTCAAACATTCAAATTTTAATTCTATTTTGCATGTAGGAGCCAGCCATTGAAATTGGGAGCCTTTTACAATACTAATTCATTAATTTTTTTCTCAACATTAAGAGACTGTTTCATGAGGTGAGACAAACCTACAAGGGACCATCCCACATTAAAAGATTCCTGTGACTGTAGTATTAAAAGATTGAGGTTAAAAAATAAAATCTACATCACTCAACTTTTTAGATCACAACTAATAAGTTGCAATTAGATGTATTTCACCTGGCAAAGTAAGAGATATTTCATGGAACTATAAGTGAATAATCTCTTTGCCTGCATTATCCTATAAAGTTGGCATCTCTAACTTGGGATGCTTTTTTATTTTAGGTATTTATGCATGAACAACTTGTCTTCTTTCTTCTGTCATACATTACATCTGGACCATACTTTCCCGTCTCTCCACTCCTCCCAGTTCCCCTCCATCCACATATCTCTCCTCACATCCAGATCCATTTGTCCAGATCCACTCCTCCATCCCACCCCCCCAAAAAATAACTTTCCAAGCAACATGGTGTAAGAACTCCAATCTACATAACCATAACAAATATGCAGAGGATCTAGCTCAAACCCAAACTGGGTCTGCGATTATTGCTTCAGCTTCTGTGAGCCCCTATAATGTCTGCTTAGTTGCTTTTGTGGGCTGTGTTCTCATGGTATTCCTGGGCCTTCTGCTTTCTCCTCTTTCTCAAATTTCCTAAGTTCTACTTCAGGGTTGGTTGTGGGTTTCTGCATCTGCTCCTATAAAACCAGATACACTGAACCTAATACACAAGAAAGTGAAGAGTAGCTTTGAACTCATTGGCACAGGAAACAACCTCCTGAACAGAACACCAATAGCACAGCCACTAAGATTAAAAATAAGCGAGACCTCATGAAACTGAAAAACAAAGGAGACCATCAATATAGTACAAAAATGCAGTCTACAGAATGGGAACAGTTTTTCACCAGCTCCACATGTGACTAGATCTAGTATCCAAAATATACAAAGAACTCAAGAAGCTAGATATTGACAAACCAAATAATCTAACTGAAAAAATGGGGTACAGATCTAAACAGAATTTTCAACAAAGGAATCCCCAATGTCTGAGAAGCACTTTAAAAATTGTTCAACATCCTTAGCTACCAGAGAATGCATCTCAAACTATTTTGAGATTCCATCTGACACCTATCAGAATGGTTAAGATAAAAAAAAAACCTAAGTGACAACTTTTGCTATAGAGCAAGGGGAATTCGTCTTCATTGGAGTGCAAGCTTATACAGCAATTTGGAAATCAATATGTAGGTTACTCAGAAAATTGGGAACCAAGCTATCTCAAAACCAAGCTATACAATTCTTGGGCATATATCCAAAAGAAACTCCATCCTGTCACAGGGACAGTTGCCCAACTATGTTCATAATGGTTTTATTAATAATAGTCAGAAACT
>JADRCD010232039.1:0-21190 GCA_019843815.1 Montemys delectorum | reverse complement strand
AAGCTTTGTAACTGAAGTGAAATCCATTGTCAGTACTGGGCCTTGTTTATGATTTGACCTCTTTCAAATTTTCTGTTTACTCACTGGTCCATAATTTCCCAAAAGTAAACCTTATTCTAATCTATAACAGAATCTTGCTCCAGGAAATCCATTCTGCAGTTTTGCCTTCCCCTCATATCTGAACTTGGCTGCTTCCTTCTGGTCTCCCAGCTCTAAACTTCAAATGTCACTTTCTTCACACTCAAAGGATTTGGCTTTACAAATGTTACTCACCACTTGACTATCATGCTGTTTAGATTTCCACATATCTCCTATCACAATCTGAAGATATCTTCTCCATATGTTGGTTTACTGAAATATTTCACCCTACTCTTCTACAACCTATCCACTCTGAGACAAAATTTATGTTCCTTGATTCGGTGTGAGAATATGGTTGTTTGCAGGCACATGGTAGGTACTCACTACATATTTGACAGTTTAGAACCTCAAAGGGATGTAAAATTCACTACTGCAGGGTAACTGCATTAAACAAACAAATAATAAACGGCAAATATGTATTTATAGTTAAGAAACTTTTATTTCTAGATCAGATCAACTTTCAAACAGGGAAAATAAGGTTAAAGAAACTCACCAGTCCTTTTCAGGTCCCTATGGAATCCTGAGTCCCCTGCCTCCTAGAGACATGCCTTTAGTACTTACTGTATTTTTTTTTCATTTATTTATTTATTCAGTTTACATCTAGATTGAAGTCCTCTGTCCTCTCTTATGTGTCCTCTCCTCACATAGCCCTTCCTCCCAACCCCTCCCCTTCTCTTTTGACAAGGGGAGGCCTCCTGGGTATCAACTTTCTCTGTCACATCAATTCACTGCAGGATTAGACAAGTCCTCTCTCACTGACATCAGACAAGGAAGTTAAAAGAACAGGATTCACAGGCAGGCAACAGTTCACTGAGTCATCTTAGCACCTCCTAACATGTAGTGCTGATAACTCCAGGAACTGTGGAACTGGAGACACAAAGGGCGATTTGCTCTGCTTGTTATAAGTTCCTTCAAAGCTGCATCTCATAGTCTCATCCTTGTCCTCCTTGCCTCTCCAAGTTCCTTACCTCCTACAGTTCTTTTGGATGGGGTTGCTTATTTCCTGTTGTTACTTATTACCAATCCAAACAAACACTTTAGTTTTCTCCAACTCTAGAAGGAGACATTTTTAAAAAGACCATCTTAATTATACATAAGCAAGGGAGAATCACAGAGGATGCATTAACATAATAAACACAAATTTGTTCTCAGCATCCCACAAGCAAGGTAATATAAAAACAACCATTATTCGCTCCTCAGCAATTGGCAGGTTTCTACTCTGAAGGCTTCATTTGGTTTGCTGAGTCTGGGGGCTACTGACACACAAGCCTTCCTCACAGGGAAACATTGGCTTTCAGAAATAAGGCAATTCTTTTTTGTCCTCATAGTAGTTTTTATTATTATTTTAGCTATTGATACCACAGTGTGGCAGCAAGATTATATGAATAATGAAATATAAAACAGCTTTTTTAAATTGAAGCCTTATACATTACTATGCTCTAGGGTCTTTGGAATTTCTGCTCCTTCCCTGCTGTAAAGTACAACTGTGATGCCTCTGCTGTCTCTCCCAATAAAAAAAAATAGTGAACTACATTAAAGCTATAATTTACAAAGTCTCACTGTCACTTTCGTTTTTCCTCCTGATTTTTGAATTAGTGTTAAGCAAGGTCCTGCCCAGATTCATGAAATATTCTAATTTTCATCACTGTTGGCCAAGAAGACAACTTGATCTCTGCCTAGAGATATATGGTGAAAGGAGACAAGAAATACATTGCTCAGAAATTCTTAAACAAAGCAGATGATAAACATGAGTCTACGTGAAAGTGTTGCAATCCTGTAGCTTTTCACCAGGAAGATGAGAGATCGAATCTTAGGTCTGTCTCTCTCTAGCTCTGTGACCTTGAACAAGTAGGGTAAATTCTCTTGGTCCATTTCTTCTGCAGTGGTATTTTCTTTCATCCCACTGTATTGTAAGGTACAGTTTAACATACTAGTGTCCTAAAATGATGGCTAATATCTCCTTTATGATGTCAATTCCCTGTCTTCATGTGGCACCGTGTTAAGCCCTTCTTGTAGTTCACCTAGCTATTTGCTCACCATGAGAAGCTGATCTAACTGGATTTTCCCTGAGCCTCAGTGCTGGTCTACAAGCCTGCAAGCTTTGAGTGGTAAGTGTTTGCCAGTTGGCAGGGAAGAATTGCATGCTGGAGTGGGGATTGAACTGTTGCCATTGGAGATGGTAACAGATGCTTCCTGGTTGAGGCTGAGTTGGCTAATTCAGGGCTCTGTGGTTTGAGACAGAATCTCAATTATTCCCAATTATGAGAGCACAGCGACAGCTGCTCTTAACTCAATAACTGCTGACTGCTGATGACCTGGCCTAGTTCAGTTAACCTGGGCTTGAGATGTGCATAAGCCTTCCCACTGTGCATGCCTTCAAGTTCCTTAAATCTTCCTTCCAACTTATGATCCCATGCCCCTCAGCTTCAAACAGTCCTGTGAGCCACCAAAGGTCTTGACAAGGAGAACTAGACTAAAATTTCAATTTTACCTCGAGCTAGTGATTTGACCTTGAATGTTTATGATTCTTAAATGATGGTAACAGCTTGAGTCTTGTGATGATGAAAGTGAGGTGACGAGTGAAAGTGTTTCATAAATGAGGATGAACTATCCATTGTCCCTTATACCACAAGGGTCCCTTCACAGGAAGCTGAAACTCCTTAAGGCCAAGTAGAGAGAATGTTTGTGGGAAGGATGAGTGTCTAGAGTATGCAAATGTGCTATATTGAAAAAGTTCTCATTTCACCTCCCAGAACTGACTTTGTTTTGCTCAAACTAAAATGATATTATCAGTAGAATTTTTACCACACAGTTATCAGAGTCTATCAGTGTAACAAAGATCCCTTGGTAACCTGAAAAGTGATATGTACACATGAGCAATTATTATTCTGTGCTTAGGGTTCTTTTTGGTTTGACACCAGTTGAGTCAGCTGAATGCTCTGAGCAAGAACAATCTGGTTCTTTCCTCTTGGCAAAGAATACAAAATAGAGCAGTTCATAGAAGCCTGGGCAAGAGGGAAAACTCTCTCAAACACATACAGGAGCGTATGTGAGTGTCAATGTGCACACAGAGAGACAAGCAAATATGCATGCGCAAGCACACACACATACACACACACACACACACACACACACACACACACACACACAACTTCTACACAGATTACTTCATGTCCAGCATTCAAACTTTCATAGCAAATCTTAAAAGGTGTCCTCATTTCCTAACCAGTATCTGGGATGTCTGGTCACTCACTGCCCAGATATTGTTAAGTTCTAAATTAAGAAAAACTTGCTGGTTCCAGCAAGCATTTTCACATTGTGTAGAGTCTCAGACTTGGATCTCTAGTGACTGGCTTTGTCTTTTCTCCAGCTTCTCCACAAAGTCCCAGGTCAATCAGTCTTCAAACTATGTTAATTTAAATCTGTAAAAGTCTCATACTGATACTGCCACATACAGTCCTGGGAGACTTCCTACCTTTGCTCCATCCATGTGTGTGTGTTTGTGTCTGTCTGTGTGTGTGTGTGTGTGCCTATACATGTGAAAAAGAATTCTCTTTACTTAAAACAAAAGGACTTCAAATTCCCTCCAACAAATATCAAATGTCTTACCACAACTAATAGAATTCTGCAAGATTGGGACCTATGTAGCCTCAACAATATTCTCTAAAACTATCGGTACTCCAGAGACAACTGCTACCTCATCTGGGGGACCCATTTTACTGATTTCAGTCTATTTACATATAGTCTTCTTTCTTCCAAGAGTATCAACAAAGTAAGCAAACTATCAAAACTAATTAACTCTATCTTGCTTCTTCTGCAGATAACTGATCTGTAAGTCAGTCCATCAGAGACATCTTTTTTGATTTCTCAGAGCCAGTTAGTTAGTTCTTCTTTGGATGTGGCAGGCTCAAGATCAGTCATTTTTTTCCATGCTGTGTAACTTCAACTTGACGTGCACTTGCATTGCTCTGATAATCTGATTAATATTTAAGACTATTTTAAGCTCTTGGAAACATGCATACTTCCTTCATAGTTGTAGATTCCCATAATCCCATGATTCACATCACACAGATATTTAAATGAATAAACATGGATTTTTGCAACAAATGTGTCATTTCTTATTTCTCTCTTAGAAACTGAAACAAATATTTCTTTCTTACACTTTCTAAAGATTAATGTAGAAGAAACAGAGGGTTCTACTTATATGATATGAGTAAAGGATACCATTTCTTTAACCTACGTAATATTGCTTAAGCTAAAGAAAAATGGGCATTGCTTGAGCTCACACAACAATTTTGCCACATTTTTATGTCCCTTGAACATGTTTAAACCTAGTTTACTTATTAAAGTTAGGTAGTAATGTTGAAATTCATATGTAGAATATATTTACATATAGTTGCTAACAGGGGCTCTTGGAACAATAGGAAGAATATAGGTACTTCAATGTTGTTATCACTAACAATGTGTATTGTTTCAGAATGTCTTTGTTGTGGGAAACCTGAGTTATCTCTTTTGGTATGGTAGTTGGAGCATTGTTATAGTTTGAATCTGAAATTCTGTTGCCTAAGGATCATTTTCCTTTGGGTAACAGAATGCATTTTAGTTTCAATGACAAGCTTGGGTCAACAAGTACATTAGTAGATATGCAGACCTTTGAAGATTATGCCAAGCCATCCTCATTCCCTGTTCCACTCTCTTCCTTCTCTAACACACTGACCATCAGTTACATAGTTTGCACTGTGTTTTCCCCTCCATGTTGGGTGAAATAAAATCTTACTTCTCAAAGAATGTTTCTGTCAGATACTGAAGTCACAGTGATGTGACAGTAACTGACATCTTTGTCTTTCCATGATAATATTCCATCTTCTAGTCAAGGAGCTCTTCAAAATGGTCTCTAAAACAAATCCATATGGAAAAGAAAGATATTTGCAGTTTCAAGACTATTAATCAGCACAATACAATATTTAGAACTGTGATATCTGTGAGACAGCTTGCTTTCAATTCCCAGTCCTGTCATTTATTAACCTCAGGACACCCAGCAAATAACTCAACTCTTCTGTGAGTTTGTTTACGCATTCCTAAAAGGATGACTGGATTTCCTCATGACATTTGTTGCATTAATGTGTAAAATATCTAGTAAGTGGAAATTACTATTCATGTATTGACTGTAATTAATATTAGTTTACACACTTTTCAGATGTAATTTAGATCATATACACTTCTTCATTCTCATATCAATTTTCTCTATAATTAAGAATTTCATGCACATATACAATGGAGCATGAGCATATCAACCATTCTGTAATAATGCCTTCCCAATATTTTTGTTTATGCCCAAACACATGCTCTGCTTTTTCTCTAGAGAGAGAGAATTCTTTCTGATGTGGGAATTCAATACTGAGATGCTTAACTGGTCAAAGTCCTAAAAAGATATGAAGTGTTCAGCCCTAAATGGGATACTTTTCTCATTCTTCCTCTAAATCAGGGAATCTCAGAAAAAAAAAAAAAAAAAAAAAAAAAAAAAAAAGAGGTAAAAAGAATGTAAAGAGTCACATGATGTGGAGAAATGCTTTGAGATGCAAATATCTGGATGTGATACATTTCTCACACTCATGAACCCACATCATGTAGAGTTACCTGCACAAGACTATATATATATAATCTTATAAAATCTTATAAAAAGTTATAAAATCTTAGTAAGTAACTCTTCATCTTTACCCATGAAGTACATACTAACTCACTGAATCTGTAATGTAATTAGGAACATTTTAGCTGCTTGTTGTGTCAGAGCCTTCATAGGTCTGGCCAATGTAAGGATTTGTCAATTCTATTCAAATAACTTCTTAGGTACTCGATGGAAAAATATTTATTAATTCTCGATTGAGCTTTAGAAGTGTCACAACCTGAGTTTTCTCATCTTCTTACTAATCATTTCTAGTATGATTAGAAACAATAGAAAAAAATTGGTTGCATAGTCACAGTGAACCAGTTGGAAAACTTGTGATTGCCTTTGTGACTGAAATTCTTCATTCCATCAGCTGCAGCAACTTGTAGAGAGGAAGAATTTGGAAGGAAATAACACTTGAAAATTTAAGACACTTACCTTGGATTAGGAGACCATGAGTACCAATCCAAGATCTATGATTAACCATGTGACTCTGGGTTTGCTAATTAATCTCCTAAGCATAATTTACTGATCTTCAAAATGGTGGGGTGATCATGCCATATTTTGCATGAGCTGTCAACTTGACAAATAGATATGAGCCACAAGCTATAGCTGACTCATAGCAAGTGGCAAATAAATATAAGCTATTATTATGGGCACATCTACACCTTCCTCTCAGAAGAAACAAATCTCAATTCTCATTTCATTTAGACATTATTTATTTATCCAAATGAAAAGCAGACATGGGAGTCATTTCCTAAATAATTTGAAGACATTTTCTTTTCAAAATACTTTCCACTTGATCTACATGTTCACTAAGTACAGATACTCTGCTATAATATCTATATATTTGTACGTATTATTGCTCTAAAATTGAGGAAGTTATTGGGCTGAGAATAATTTGATAAAGAAGCCCTTTTAACATCATATCTGTATATTGGGCATGACCAAACATTCTTTGAGAAGAAACTATTCAACTAGTTAACCAAAAACTTAAGGAAATTGAAAATTGCTAACTCTATTTGTCTCCCAAGAGAAAGGTATTTATGTATGTATGTATGTATGTATGTGTGTATGTATATATGTATGTATGATGTAAGTACATATGCAAAGCAATATATGAAGACAGTCTCAGAGGTTCTGAAAGTATTCAATTAATCTTCACCATCTGTCCCAATACTACCCATATATTTAACTACAACTCGAAAATCATTATGTATAATTATGTTGACTATGATATGTTTAAATTTAACATGTCCATCTCTGTGCATATTCTGATCATTGGTCAGAAATATTTCTTAAAAAAATCACAATTCAATGTGTAATTGCATGACTATGTAGTCCTTATCTCAGTGACAACAGGAAAAGAAACTGGAGTTAATGAAAGTATGTGTGTTAAGCATTCATAAATTGGAATATCTATTTCTGGAAATTAAATAAATGATGCCTGAGTTCTGAATTCTTAGTTATTTTATTGTGTTCCCTTTGACCTCATGATTTGAATCAAAGCCAAATTATTGAGAACTAATTTATCTCATTTCTAAAATGTGCTATCTATTATAAAATCTAATCTGAATAAATCATCTCTTCAAGTTTTGGCTTATTTATTTGAATAGAAACATAAGAATACTTCCCTTGGAATTCATATGAGAAAATGTTTAGATCAATAGTCCTTAAGAATGTTCTATAACGTGCTAATTATAGACTATATAAATAGATATTCTAGGACAAAATATTATCATCAAATGTATTTGCAAATTGTTACATATATTAAGCAAAATAACATATTTATTTAATCTAGAACTTTATATAGTAATGTGCATTTTAAATTATATATACATATATATATATATATACATGTAAATATAAACGTAGTGACTGCTAAATATATTGGCCAAAGAATTTATGATATCCAGGAGTTTTGCAACAAAACTTTAACTGGAGAGATTGAAAGAGTGGATGTAAAACAGAAAGAGAAAGAGAAAGAATGTAGTTTCTTTATAACTTTCTCACTGAAATGATTCAGAAAACATCTGCATTCAAAAAGGTCAAAAACAATCACTAAAACTGAGTTCCTGTTTATTCCCTATTCTGGTTTAGTACTCAGTGTCCATATTCTCTGAATACAGAATTAGATCCTTCACATTTCCCTGAAATAACCAATGATCATTGTAATCTGACACATATGATGCTTTGGGTAAATATCTTCACCCCTGGAGCCTAAAGTCATCTCTATATTAGCACATAAAGAGTAAATAAATAATTTCTGTTCTTATTTATAGAATGATTCTAAATTAGGAAGTATGGAAAGCTTATACAGAATCATACTCTCTCCCTTAGGGTGAAAATTCAGGACAAGGATGAATTATTTGGAAAGATGATTTGAATGACCATATAAAAGTCCAGGTCACTGCAGTCCCCCTGAGAGGCCATCCTTGCCTCTGTCACTACTTACATAATACATCACTGTAGTAAACTACGTAGAAAATCCTGTTGCTACCTGATGATTAGCTCAGAAACTCTGTCTTAGAACCTAAATCAAACTTCTGATCACTTGAAAAGTTTGTTAAACTCTCATCATAAATTCAGTGCTGTAGGATGCTTGGATAAATTCTACTGAGTATCCTCTAATTGAATACACCAAAAATAGATATATTTCCATATACTATACATCATGTAGCCCCTAAAAGTTATACATATTTATTAGTTTAAATGCCACTGGAAAGATATTCACAACTTTTTCCCCAGTCCATTACTGTTATTTTTTATTCTCTCTGAAGACATTAATTTATACTTCAAGGTGTCCTTGTCCTGTTTCTTTTCTCAAATCGTCCCTAGATCCTCAGCATGCTCTTTTTCTCCTTGTCACCTTCCCTGATTCTTCTTGGTGTGCCTCCGCACCTTGTTGGTCAGTTTGTCTTCGGTATCAGGGCAGCATCTGTCTTTATCCACATGTGCATCCTCCTGGACTCCCAGATCTCCCTCCTTATAACTCTCTTCTCACTGCGAGTACCTGCTATAGGACTGCATTCTCAAATATTGTCTCACTCAGTTGTTACCCATATGCCCTTTCATTGACAGAAAACATATCCATATTCATAAGCTGATAAGAATATTCCATAAATCAAAATTCATTGTGAAGCACATTAACAGTAACCCATAACACTATTCAGCTCACTGGGTAGAGGAAGCCACACAGTCTTGCAGATTTGTTCTGAGAAAAAGAAGATGAGGTGGGAAATGAAAATGCATTTCAACTTCTACTATTAGAAGTATACTGTTAAGTCACATTCCTACTAACATGCTGGAGTGTCTATCTCTCTAGCAGTTTGTCTCAGTGCAATGAATCAGCTAACACTTTTTTCCTAGAGGTTTTCCTTATTGTAGCAAAACACCTTGGTTTCTGACTTATTGTCAAACATTCTATTCTGTTACCCCAAACCAAGGTCATTAATGCAACAAGGAGCAACAGCTAAAGTATTGATTTTTACAGTAAAAGAAAATGATCTGGGAAATGATACTTATTGAATGTCTCCATCATGTTAGCAGTGCATTTGATTTTTATTTTTGTCTGAGCCTCAAAATACTAATGTACACACATTAATTTGTTCCCATTATTTATACAATGCTAATGCTATAATATTATATAGAGCAAGCTGAATTACCATAATGAAATGTCTGAGACTTCAACAATTGAAATGTATTTAAATTGATGCCATAAATACAATCCTCAAAAGAAAATATATATAATTTGAAAACAGGGTGAAATTCAAGTTACAGATAACTAATGTTTGGGAGTAGTATAATCCAATCTTCTAACTATGGATAGAGGGTGATGAAACTAAAGATCACCTATTGGGATTTGAACTGGGATTTGTGGCTCCTGGAAATCTCAGTGTTGTTAAAGGACTCCATTAATTAGCACACCCTGCACTGAGTCTTTGTGCTTCACTGGCCTCATGTCATGTTTTTAAGTCTGTACATGCCACACTTCTACTGCTAATATTGTACACTTTGGTAAGTCTGCTCATGTTCATTTCCCAGGCTGCTTTATAAACAGCAATTAATTAGTCTTCCTAACCCCCTGATGAGATTATTATGTATAAACACAGCCCTGACATGCATGGCCCAGGGAATTTTGACATCAGAAGTTTGAGGTTCAATTCACACCTCTGCTATGGACCTCAGGCTACCTGCACAAAAGCAAAGAAGAAAGAGAGTTGAAAGGGGTGATATTATGATTCACATCAAGAAACTTCTACTACTGAAAAAAATGGAAATAAGTTTGAGCATAGAAAATACATATGGTAGGATAATATTCAAGGAGTTCTGAGTTGAGGACAAAATATATAGGCCTTCAACTGGGCTTTACCAGAGTGTGCTCTGAAATGCTAGTGTCAGTATATCTTTAGACAAACTCAGAAAATCCCCATTGGGCTCCAGGTCTTCATCTGGAAGTGAAAAGAACATAAAATTCTGTTCTGTATATTAAACCAGATGCTTGTGCAGTCATGTCAGCCTAGGTAGCATAGAAAATTTGGGGGAATTGTTAAGTGGTACAAAAGCACAAAAGGTTTTGTGCCCCAGTGTAGGGGAATGCCAGGGCCAATAAGTGGGAGAGGGTGGGGTGGCAGGCATTGGGAAGGGGGAGGCAAAAGGGGTTTGTTCTTGCTTTTGTTTGTTTGTTTGTTTTGGAGGGGAAGATGGGAAAGGGAAAATGTACATGTAAATAAAGAAAATACCAAAAAAAAAACCAATAAAAATAATTTTCATTTCAAAAAAAAAAACACAATTTTTTTTAAGTTCACATGTTGAATTACCAATTCATTACCTCCATTTTTAATTTCATGGACAATGGGAATACAACATCAGATGAGGTGCAGTGGACTCCAATCATGAAGCTTTGTATTATATGAGGTAGAATTGAACTAATACCACATAAAGAAGTCTCATATATAGTTGCAATTCAAGAGGATTCCTGGCTTCCAAACAGATTGCCTGTTTACTTGCTATTTTCCAGAAAACTTGTAATATGTTAAAGCACACATTGCAGCAATATAAAGCTTACATTTAAAACCTGTATAACATTTAAAGTTTTATTAGTTACAAAATTAATTTATTATTGTGGCCTGAATGGTTTTTTTCCCTAAACTTCTGGGGTAAAATTTTGGCTCCCTGGTATAATTATGGAGAGAGATTAATTAGGACTTGGGAATGGAAACCCTGTAAATGAAATGAGTGGCTTACAAATGGGACTGAAGATAAACTTCTGCTTCTCTATCATGTGTAGACATATCTAGAAAGCATTAGCCCGAAACCCAGCAGAAAGATCTCCAAAGAATCTGACCATTCTGCCTACCAAGTTTCAGATTTTCAGTATCCAGAGTAGAAAACATAAACCTGTGCTAAATACAGATTCAAGAGATTATGATACCATATAATAGTCTAAACTAACACCATTCTAAATCTGATGCCTACAGTGACCTGTCTCATTATGCCATTAAGAAAAGTGAAATGATTTCTCACAAAGTTACTGTGCAGAATATTAAAGCCTCATAATTTCTTTATTCATTATTAATAAAGAATTTAATTAAGAAATAATTTATTAATTTAGCAAATATGTATGAACATCCCTGGTAGGAGTACAAAACAGTGCCAGCCTTTTGAAAAACAGCTAAGCAGACTTAAAAATGACCCAACAATTCTTCCAGTAAAAATGATTTCATTCTCTTTACATAAGAAAAATGAAAAACAGTGAATAGTGATCACACAAAGACCTATTTAGAAATGTTCATGTAACATTTTAAATAGTCAAACATTCAAAAAAAATGTTCATCTCCCAGTGACCGGGAGAACAAAGCACAATGCTTAAGTAGTATAATGGTTAACTTTTGTTGTTAATGTAATTGAGGATGTCTAAGAGTTTGGTTTTCTGGCAGGGTCTCTAAGGGAATTTATAGAGAAGATTGGTGGGGGTAGAAGCAGTAAGGGAAGATGAACCATTCTGAACATGAGTTCACCACATCATAGCCTAAAGACCCCATTAAAACAAAACAACAACAACAAAAAGTAAGGGGATTGGAAAAGCCCATAGACAAGTGCTTTAAATAAATTGTTTATCAGAGTCCAGATTCCACAGCCATTGAGTGCAGAATTAAGCAAAATATCTCCCCCCAGAGTCTTTCATGCCTTCTCTTTCAGGTTGGGATGTATTGTTTTTATTCCTCTTCTTTAGAAGGTTCCAGAATCTTGAATCTTAAACTAAGGACTAAGGACTTAGAAGCAGCTCCCATACTTCTCCAGCCTAGGAATAGCCATTATGAGCATAGTAAGCTTCAGATTATGCATACCAATCATATATAATATGTAATATATATGTATTAGTATACTGGTATCTATTATATAAAACTAATAGCATATATCCTGGGAAATATAATGTGTACAATATGTAACACTACTGAACAACACAGAAACAATATGTCCAGCACATCTATGGATCTCAGAAATAGCAAACTGAGATAATAGAAAAAGACATATGAATATATTCCAAAGAATTCTATTGGATAAACCCAAAACTAAGAAGCTGAGGCTGAGGAGAAAATGCAGTTGGTAAAGTATATAGTGTGCAAACAGTAGAACCTGGCTCAGTCACTACAAGAAACCTTAAAAAGCAGCACTGAAGTCTCATCTGCACAGCTTACTAGATAAGGTGTGAGCATTGATGATACAAATCAGACATGCAAACGGGGCAAGCAGGAAGTTTGCAAGGCTGCAACCCTTGATATAGAGCTATGAGCTACTGGAAAACACTGAGAGTGGGAGAAAAAGACTGTCATAGATACTCTTTGTCCTATAGCTGTGAAGGCACTATGACCAAGGCAACTTATACATGGAAGATGTTAATTGGCAAAGAATATACAGTTTCAGCTGGTTAGCCAGTGGCCACAATGGTAGAAAGTGTGGCATCAGACAGGCAGGAATGGGTTGAAGTAATAGCTGAACTTAGATGTCCTCAACCAGCTGAAGGCAGGGGTAAGGGGGACTGCGTCTGCTGTGAACTTCTGAAGCCATAAAGCCCATTCTTTTGGAATGTTTCCTCTTGCCAAAAGGGCCACACCTTCTAATCTTTCTTAAACAATTCACTAATTGGAATATATATATGAGCCTGGGGGGCATTCTTTTTCCAATCATTACAAGGTCTCTTCCAGAGAAAAAACTTTCAATTTTTTTGTCCAATTTTATGTGATAAGCCTTCAGATCATATATTCATAGATAGCATTCATTATACTGACTGAGCATATAAAGAAAAATAGATCAAGATCTTAAGAGAGAGCAAGAGATTGCATGGGAGGGGTAAAGAATGAAAGATAAGGGGATAATTGATATAATTATATCTTTAAAAATCACTTTGATTTTGTTTCTATGTCCCTGAATGTTATGCCTGTCTGTGGATCCTATTTCCATAACTGAGCCACTGACTTGTGCTGGAGAAGTAGGAATCTTTGAGGGAGGGGAATACCCAGAGGGGTGCTGAAAAGGGAAGGAGGAAATGCTTGAGAAGGTAGGAAGAGAAGGTAGGCCTCATATTTGGATGTAAAATGAACAAGTAAATAAATTAAATAACAAAAAAAAAAAAAAACCAAACCAACCAACAAACAAAAAATATCATAATTCTTAAATAAATCAGTGCGGAGATGAAGAAATTTGGATCTCTGGGGTTCACTAGCTAGCCAATCGAGACTAATTAGCAAGTTTTAGGATAGTGAAAGTCTCTATCCCAACAAGCAAGGTGGACAGAGTGTGAGAAACAAGACACAATTTTGTCCTCTAGCCTCTGTGTAAGCATACTTGTATAGGCTAATACAGGCCTGATTTCCCTCATGCGAACACACAAAGACAGGAATAAATGCAGCACAAAGTAAATGCAGACACAAAATGAGAAATCGTTCTTAGTAATATAAATTATTTCAAAATTTAGTGGAATTAAGAGAAAAGTAAATGGAAAAGAAAATGGAACTTTTGTCCTCCTCTTTTTATTCATTGTTTGTGAAGTTTTATAATTTTTTTGAAAACCACTCAGTCCACTGAATGCTGTCTGTATGTACATGGGCCTAAAACCCTCTCCTCGTGCATAGACATCCACTCAAGGGCCATACTTGAAGGAAACAGGCACTCCCTTTCCCATAACTCATCAGTTATCAATAGCTCCTCATCTAGGGTGGGACTTCCTGAGCCTCTCCCAAATCCATGATGGGATTTATCTTGCCTTGGTCATGTGAATGTCTTGTGTCTGAGTCACAGCTTGCATGAGTTCATAGGTGCAAAAGTACTATGATGTCTATTACCTCTGACTCTTTCAACTCTCAGTCTCTTTCACTGCAATCTTACAGGATGATACTTGAGCCTCAAGCAAATGAGATGGAATATCCATGTCTCATTTAGAGCTGAAATTTCCGTGGTCTCTCTTTCTCTATTAACTACTGGTAAGTCTCTGTATTGCCATCTACTGCCAAGAGAGGCTTCTTTGGTACACAGTGAGAGTTGCTTTAATCACTGGGTACAAGGATAAGAACTTAGGGGTGATTTATTACTTCATTCATTTATCAGAAAAAAAATAGTAGTAAGTTCTCTCCTAGAGCATTTGACCTGGCCACTCATGAGCTTTTGACCTAAATTTTTTTATTACTTTTTCTTTAAATAGTCCAGCCATCCACCCTCCTTTCCCACTGCTCCTCCAAAAGGATTCGCCCCCCCCCCCATATACACACTCCGCCAAGTGTACCTACTTCCTGGGACCTCATGTCTCTCAAGGGTTAGGTGTATCTTCTTCCACTGAGGCCAGACCAGGCAACCAGTCCTCTGATGTATATGTCTAGGGCTTGGGACCAGTTCCTGGATGCTACCTGGTTGGTGGCTCAGTGTCTGAGAGATCTCAGGGGTCCAGATTAGTTGAGACTGCTGGTCTTCCTATGAGTTCACCTTCCTCTTCAGCTTCTTCCAGCTTTTACCTAATTAAACCACAATGGTTCCCGACTTTAGTCCAATGGTTAAGTATAAGTATCTGTTTCAGTCAGCAAAGGACATGCATAGTATGTACTTACTAATAAGTGGACATTAGCCAAAAAACGTACAGAATACCTAGAATAAAATTCACAGAACTCAAGAAGGATAACAAACGGAAGCACCCAAGTGAGGATGCTTCAATCCCATTTGGGAGGGAGAAGAAAATAATCACAGGAAGCAGAGGAGGGAGGGACCTGGGATGGAGAGGGGAGGGGGAAGGAAAAGGGGAACACATTCAGGTAGATATGAGGGGAGTCCTGAGGTCCATCAGAAAGAATGGAAATATGCAACTTTAGGGGTGGGGACCATCTAGGATGTACAAGAGACCTGGGTGAAAAGTGAGAGACTCTCAGGCATCAAAGGGAGGGACCTTAGATGAAATGCTTTTGACCCAATTAACAGAGCCATCCTTGACTTTTGTCTTAAGGAATGGATAGACATCCTCCCAGAATCTGTTGATTGCTCCTATAACATTTGTACTACCATTATACCAGTGAACATATTGTGTCTGGGCAATTGTTATCATAGCTCATGAGCAGTATTTGTACATCTTGATGTGGTACATTATGCTATTTTAATATGTGTATAAAATGTTTACTGATCAAGTCATGAAATTTAACATTTTCATATCATTTCTTCATATTTGGAGAGTTAGAGCTTCTATTTCTTTCTGGTTGTTCATAAAATATGTAATAGTTTATTATGAACTGCATAGTAGTATTTTCTACAAGTGAGTGAAATAATATTTCAAAAAAGTTAACACAAATATATGCATTTGTTGAGATTCAGTTAATATTGTGATTGAAATTGGCATATTTCCCTGGTTTTTCATAAACCATGCCTTAGCCAAGTATATTTTAAAGTATATACAAATCCTTTATTATATTAAAATGTGTCAACTCTATTGTTTCTTCTCTCACAATACAAACAACTTATTATTTATTTACTCATGATGAGGAGAAATTACATTTTTTAAGTTTCTATATACTTAATAGCCTATTTAAAACTCAAATTCATTCAATGCCATGTGGTGAGATTGAGCTTTTTGTTCTGATAATTTTGAGCAGACAACTCCTGCTCCAATGTGTCAAATTTATAGTGTTTCTACTGTGTGGTAGTATATAAGACTTTAGGAATTCAATCAAGTCTTTATTCAAGCTCTACCTGTTACTGCCTTCTGTTCGGGTATGCCTAAGTCTTACAAACAGAACATTAAATAATAGGGCTTTTCAGCTTTACCAACAAAACGTCAACCTTCATCATTGTCTCCCTCTCACATATGTCCTGTGATGCAGGTTTCCCACATTCACACTTAGAGTGGTGTATAAGCCTCACTTCTCCATATCAAGCTAAAGATGAGTCCTGACTCAATCAGGCATATCACTCAGGCAATGATATAGCTATTGTTTAATTTACTCCACTGTACAATCAAAGGAAGAGAGCCCTTTGTTGATGGGTAAAGTGGCTAATTAATGGTTACACAAGTGATACAATTAGGACATACCTGGAATTCCATCCAAAGAACAAACCTTACATAAGCATTAATTTTTGAGTGTTGTCACTTCCTTTATGGTAATGTTGACCAGAAGTTTGTCTTCAACTTCTATCGGGAAATAGGTATAACTTTATCCACAGAAGAAGTAAAAACATCCAAATTGAGTTTCATTCTGACATTACTAACAGAAGTGTAATTTCTATGATCCTCTGTAAAAGTTTTGTCCTATCATTTATAAGAGGTCAAGACTAGACTAGTAATCTCAGCTATAAGCATATTTATATATTATGTGGTCTGTTTTACTAGAAGCTCATGGGAGGAAGTATAGTCTGCTATTTAAGTTGTATGGACCCAAACAAATATATTGACTATGTCTTGGTCAGGAGTGATAAAACCAAGGATCCCAAGGTCTATTTCTTGAACTGTTGGCACACATAAAACACTCCCAAGTATTATTTACTATGAACAGAACAACAGATGCTATAGACCTAAATCAGTTTTGAAAGAAGCATTCACTTCTTATAAGTCCAAAATCATAGTGATATTGGGCCAGAGCAAAACAGTTACCATGATAAGGCCCAAGATATATGTCTCTATACCACATCATAATGTCAAGCAAACCTCAACTAAGGAACATAGTGATGGTGGAATTCAGTTGCCACTATATCATAGCTATCAGGTTGATACTAAGAGAATGGCAATTCATTAGATGTGGAGCAGTGAGCAGGATGCAAAGAGGGGACTAGAGAGGAACCAGAATAGCCTGAGTGAAAAAGAGACTGTAACGCATCAAGAGATGGAGGCAGATCTTCATGTGAAGGCTGGCTCAAAGTTCTCAGTAGATAGTTCATTGACCCACCAAACTAATTTACAAAACTTAACTTCAAAGATAAAATTTAGAATGTCAGAGAACTATAACAGCTCAAAGTACATAGAACAAATGAGTGCCCCGTGCTCAGATGGGAAATCAGCTTCTTCTAGACATGGGAAGATGCAGTCCTGATGAATTCTCAATGATCATGGTTGCCTGTACAAGTTCAAACCAGTTCACATTGAAACCAGCATGAAAGGGTAAACAGACAACAAAGCCTTAATGCCTCAAACAGGAGCTAAAAAGCTATTGTTTCTCAGTACAGCAATGTCAGTTTCTTCATGAATAAGAGGTCATAGGTAATTGCCTGGCAGGGATTGCTGCCTATGCTGAAGTGGTTATCCGTACATCTACATGTATATGGGCAACACTAATTAAATCCAGCTGATTAAATGGTATTAAAAATAGAGGAGGACATAAACTTGAGGGGGTTGGAGGAATAAAAATGAAGAAATTGGCAGGTAGGGAGTTGGGGACTAAGGAGTAGCTATGATATACATATATGGGGTTAATTCCTGAAATTGAGTTTAAAAAAATCATACTATAACATCATAATATTAAATGTCATATGCTGCACGCTTTTAAATTCAGAAAATGTAAAGGTTTTGTGGAAAAGATTGTGCTCATTAGGAGCAAGAGTTGTAGGTGTCCTAAAGTAAAAAAAAAAAAAAAAATCCCTTTTAGCTGTGTTCAGCTAATTGCAACATAGATTTATCAGAAATAAGGTTGTATGTAATAATGTCAATTTATTAAATAAAGTAGCAAGTCTGGTGAGTACTGTACAGCAAGTTTTATAAGTATTACTTATTCACTTATTGTTTTTAAATACTGGCCAAACAAATATCCCAAAGCTCTTATATGCAAGCCTCTAAGCAAATTTGTTTTTAATCACTAATTCACTGATATGAGTTTTAGTAAGGATGTCTATTTAGTCATCTTCTCTGGGCTCTTATTAGTGAACAGATCATTTTAAAACAGTAATAAGACACAAATTAGAAGCAGAAAAATTTTAAATGTATACTTATACATAATTATATCATTTTTGCTCATAAGATGCCATTACATGCCCATATGTATGCATGATTTCATAAAACTATGATAGTACCATTTTTGTTTTACCTAACATTATAATGCATGCATTTGTTCAGATGCTACACTGACATAATTATTGCTGTAATGGTTGCATAATATCCTATTATGTTGATATATCATAATTTCCTATAAATTATTCCCCTATTGATGGACATTTAAGTTGTTCCTTTTTTGTTTTTTGTTTTTTTTTTTATTATAGCTAATGGTATAGTGATCATCAGTGAGCTCTCAGCTTTACTTTTGCTGAATTATTTCCTTGGGATCCATTGCCAGAAAGAAGATTCCTGGGACAAAAGGAATAAATACAAATGGGGTTCTTGCTAAATATTAATCTGTGGATTTTCCAGAGGAGCAATAATAGTAAATAACAACAATAATAGCTACAACCAACACTCTGAAGAGATGCTGTGCTGAACTTTCAATACATATTGTTTCAGTCCTCTCTCTATGATCATAGGAATTATAATTCTCATGTCACATATGAAGGAACCAAGAGAGAGGGAAATTAAGATCACTGGTCTTGAGCCATATATTTAGTAAGTCACAAAACTGGGAAAGGAACCAAACTCTTGTGTAATATTGAATGAAGCCTGTTCATTACACTACACATTTAAATACTCTGCTTACTCCTGCTGATTGAGCTGAGACTGTACACATTTCTAAATATTAGTTTTGATCTCTCCATAGAGACTTCACCACTACCAGCTTACCATGGATACATTCTCTTTTGAAATTTTCCTCATCCTTAAATAGAAAGTGCTCACAAATTTTCCACCTCCCCGTTGGTTTGCTCTTCTGCCTTCCCTTTCCTGGGCCCTTTTCTCCTTCTTTTTCTTTGTCTTTTACCTTCCCAGCATTTCTTCTGCCAGAAATTTTACCTTATTCCTTATCACACATTTTTGCTATCTTGCAATGCTTAGCTTAGATAGTAGCTGAGATAGCATGCTTCTGATCATTTCCTTGCACCCCACATTTACCTTATTCCATATGTTTAAACTATTGCACCAAATGATAACAAAAATGTTGACACTTTGTGTTTGTATTTTACAACTTATTTTTAGTGCTATTAAAATTAAATTAATGAATTAACATGTTCCTTAAACATCATAAGCTATGTAAAATGATTTATGGAAGTCTTTGCTGTACATTTCATCCAATTACAGAATAGTTATTTTTAAAAGAACACTTTCATAATATATGAGAGATTCAGACTAGGCCTTGCAGATGTTATACATATATTTTCTAAAGCAATAATGCAGGATACAATGTAACATGCTTTGTTCTAAAACATTAATATATTGTCTGAAGTATGCTATTTGGGGAGATTAATCAGGTGTCCTTGTTTTAAATGTAATTTTTGTGATAGGAAGGGAATATTCTGATGGTTTCAGGAAATGATCTACTGAGATTTACACTGTATTTTAAAAATAGCTGTGAAAAACATGATGGAGAATTAAATAAATAGGTCCCTAAAAAAAAGAAACAGAAGGAAATTGAATGACTTTCCATAAGTCTTGAAGTGGAAGAATCATTCTACACAGTGAACATTCTATTATAGATCTTGCAAGTGCACCTGGGATAACTCTACAAACATCCCTCACATAATTTAGTAGTGAACTTTAGAACTAAGCCTAGCTGAGAAACAACATTCTAGACTACAATGCCTATCTCCTGAAGCTTATGTTTCTTCAAGCTTTCTTATTCCTTCCACCACACCTGTTTTCTCCCTAAGCTCTTTTCAATCAAAATGAAACATTCAAATATATAAATTCAGTCTAGAAAGAAATTTCAGAGTTTTCTGTTCCCCTTCCCATTTATTGTTTTCTTTGGTTTTCTCATCATCACTTCTGCAGACCCAAGTCTCCATGGGTATGTTTTGTGATATTTTGAAACAAAAAATTTTCCTGGAAATATTCCATGCACATAGGGGAGCTGAGCACCTCAAAGGAGAATCAGAAGCTTCTGATAGTACCCTACAAATGCTCTTATAGTGGAGAGTCAAACAGCAGATCACATGAGGCAGAGATATACATACCCATTTTCTCATAAGGACTAAGGTATTCTTATTCCACAATGGGTTGTAAGGCCAAATCATCCTTTGTAAAATGTCTTGAGAGCATTCAAAATATGATAAACATTTATAAAGAAATAACATACACTCTAACAAATTCTATTAATGTTGGAAGGCAATTTCAAGTTTGTTTATTTGGGTTGTGTTTAATATCTTAATATCTCTACAGTGTCTCTTCTCATTTCTCCATGCCAGAACTGTGCTTTGGCTCATCTTTGAAACATAGAGGGCAACCAGATTAATATTTGCTGAATGAACTGCCTTGGGAGCTCAGTCAGGGAAATTCCAATCAAAAGGCCTGCTGGGAATCTTCCCTGCAACTTTTCAAAGAGTATCATACAACTCAGCAGGCCTTCATACAACAAACAGACTGCTTAAGTGATGGAATTCAGCAGGCTTTCAAATGTCTGAGTTATGACATTTACTGCAACATTGCTGACAAAAGAAAACCTAAACCACAGAAGATACTCCTCAATTATCATCAGATATGGGATGAGAAAAATACAGTCAGGAAATGGACTAAATATTTGAAGCAGTGTCTTATGCATAAAGACATCAAGGGAAGCTTCGTGATATTTAAAGGGTGTTAAGTAATTTCTAGATGCAATTGTGTCTACAGGGATGAAGCTAAGTTGTTAATACCTGAGTGTTCTCATTGAGAATCTGATACTTGACTAATTTTTTTTGATATTTTCTTTATTTACATGTAAATTTCTCCTTTCCCAGGATCCCCTCCAAAAAACAACAAACAAACAAACAAAAACCAACAAGAAAAAACCACTTTTGCCCCCCCCC
>JADRCD010232036.1:0-14922 GCA_019843815.1 Montemys delectorum | reverse complement strand
AAGAAAGAAAGAAAGAAAGAAAGAAAGAAAGAAAGAAAGAAAGAAATTTGTTTTGCTGCCTATACAATCACAGAGAGCATAGTTGGCAGGTGGAGAGACTAGCGAAGTAAACATTGGGACTTATACTGCAAAGGAGTTTGATTTCCTCTCCTGGATTCTATGATACTCTTTACAAACTCAGACTTTCTTAATACAGAAGTTGGGGCTGGGGATTTCATCTTAAAGAACAATTTGGTCCAACACATGCATTTACAGACAGGGTTTAAGATTGTATATTACTTGGCCTGTGATTATGCAAATCCTGAATAAACTACAACCTCTGAAGAGTCTAAAAAGGAAGTCGTGAAGACGTGGGGAGAGGTCTGCGTATGTCTATCAGCAAATTCACAATCAGAATTTCAGGGAGACAAGTTGATTTTTTTTTTTTTCCTCCAGCCAAAGCGACCCTTTCAGAGCATCAGTGAGAGCTGCTTGCAACCTTCAAAGCAGCCGTGGTTCTCATTACCGGAGTCCGCCTTTGCAAGGGATGCCTTTCTTCAATTATTCTCACTTTTCATTAGAAGCCTTTGGAGTTGCTGCTCAGCTCATTAAGTTCACTAAAATACTATGCACTTAATTTCCATGTTATAATTTGGAGTAAATCGTTTGACACGAAACCTAGTTTTCTGAGAACCCAGATTTCAGAAAATTTTTTTTTCTTGTCCATCCCTTACAAACCAGATCCTTTCCAGAAGACAGACTGACTGAGTATAATGAACACAGCCTGTGATGTGACGAGTCTCCACTACTGGAGTTTTTCTGGGGGTGGCTGTTCAGGCTATGGTGCCGTCTAAGTGCGGAGGTATTCATTACTTCGTGCTTTCCGGAAGCGAACCCCCTCACCCCCACCCGCTTGTAAAAGGCCCTTCCTGCTCCAGCCTCCATTTTCATTAGGCAGTCATCAGTGGGCTAATGGAGCACTTTTTCTCATAGCCTCTTTCTCCTCCGAAGCCAACTATTTCCTCCACTAATTTATATCAGGGGGGTATTTTCCTTGCTTGAAGTTTGCACACTCCAGGTATTCGTAGCTTTTATCATTCTGCCCCGCAGCAGCTTGATTTAACTCCTTTAATCTTTCCCCATAGTCAGTCTCTTCTAGTTCGCCTCTTCCTTTTATCCCCTCCTTTGAACTCAGCCCAAG
The DNA here is from genome assembly GCA_019843815.1 of Montemys delectorum. Taxonomy (NCBI): domain Eukaryota; kingdom Metazoa; phylum Chordata; class Mammalia; order Rodentia; family Muridae; genus Montemys; species Montemys delectorum. The sequence continues at coordinate 13,742 of JADRCD010232036.1, read as the reverse complement.
GTACTGGGTCCTCAGGTATCCACGTCATGGGACAGAGTTCTAGGGGTGGTCTTCTCACGGTTGTGTGGGTTGCGAAGGGGGAATTCCAGCTAAGGAGTCTTGGATGCACCTTAAACGTATCCTAATTTCCATTTCAAAACCAACTCAACCTTTTTCTTCTTATCTTATTTCTATTCTTTCTCCCTCCACCCCACTTCATACCACAGATGAACCACACCGTCCTTTTTTTTAAAGGAGTTGGTGTCTCAGTGCCTAGAAACTGAGTTAGCTGTTAGGACACTGGCTATCAAACACAGCTTCTGCTAACTTGTAGTGACTTTGACAATTTAAATATCTTGTCTCAAATCTTGTCTCAAATCTCGTCATCATTTTCAGGAGCTAAGAGAGGATACATGTGGTTTGTGGATCAGCCGGCGAACATCAAAATACTGTTGAAACTTGCTAAGATCAGACTATTTCCTGAATTGCATTAATAAACATTCCAAACCCATTCTTACCACCAGATTCAAGAAATTTCCTGGGCTTTCTACAGAGTTCTACAGTGCAGCTTTGGGAAAGTGTAAGGGAGGAGTGTGCCTATGATTAGGAGTGGGTAGCTGGACACTCTAATGTCACCTTTAATCCCCATGTCATAAATGGGACCCGAGAGGTTCCATATTATGTTGGTGGATGTAAAAGATGTCATCCCAGCAGAAGACCAGGCTCGGTACCGCTGCCATTTAGGATGAAGTATGAGGACTTTGCCCCTCATTAGAATTGGAAATCAGGTGCGCTCTACGGGCAGGATAGATCCCCAGCTGCACTTGATGGGGTTCTATTAAATTCACTGCAGCTTCCCAGTGAAGGAACTCTGCAGTGTTAGATTCTTCATCTGCTCAGGGACTGAGTTTTTCATTTCACAGTTCGCCCTCTTTCCTAGTAATAAATTGACCTGAATTGGAGTCCTGTGACTGTCAATTTGCACTGTCCCTTTATACTCTCTCCTCACAAATGTGTAGGACCATGACAGGATATTAATATTGAAAGAGAACTTTCCCCTGTTACATCGTACCTGTCCACTCCTGCCTTTTCACTACTTTCTCTAAGACTTACTTTAGTTCGGCAGAATCTTTCAAGTGACTTGAACAAAGGACTCTTCCCCCACCTTATCTGAGTTTCCTGCCAATGGGTGACCTGTTCTTCTACCAATTGATATTTGTCACTAGGCAATTCTGAGTGTTGATCTTGCTCCTTTGAGCTAAGAGAGAACTGTGCCCCTTCAGGTCAGTACCCTTCCTAACCACAACAGAACGTAAGCCCCATTCTCAGACAGAGCTCGATACATGTGTTCAAAGCTGAAGAAAACATAAAAGGGGATGAGGCAAAGGACAGAGACAGTTTCTGGGCGTTCACAGGTAAGCTGATACTTTGAGATTCTTGGAGATTAGTGTTCTATCAAACAACAGAGCATCTTTGGCAAGAAGAAACTGAAGGGATTAATGGCGAGTGGGGGAAGCTCACTGTGGGAGTCTGGGGGACAGATGTGTACAGAGGGTGTAAAAGCCATTCTTCTTAGAGCTGGGAAAAGTTTAGACATTCTGGGGATTGAGCCAGATAAATTTTAGTTTAAGCCTTTTCAGATCACAGATTACAACAAGCAGGAACAAGTTGAACTAGAGTAGACACAGGTTAAGACACACACACACACACACACACACACACACACACACACACACACATTTACACCAAAGCTCAGTGGCCGAATTGTATTATTTGTTTTTATTGTTTTATTTTAGTTTTTTTCCCTGGTGATCTTGTGTGACTGTTACTGGTTTAGGAGTAGAGGTTACGGACCCATGCTGTGAGCAATGTGAACTCATTGAAAGGGAGGCAAGCCTCGCACCCTCACTGACACTTTGGAGACTGCATGTAAAAAGGGTGAGAACAGTGTCAACGGGTAAGCAGATCGTAGCTGATTTTAAATTATGTGTGTGTGTGCTCGAGTGCACACACTGATACTCGCGCATGCATCTGTAAGTTGAGAAATTTTATCAGAAGGGCAAAAAATAAAGGAACTATTGATACAATGTTTTTGACTTGGTGTAGCATGTTTCCTTTAGAACAGCAAGAGTAGAGATAGCAACCAAGTGTAAGATTCAGTAGTAAAGTCAGTGATTCTTTTTTTTTTTTCTTTCATTTCTGCGATGGAGTAACAGACCATGTCAAAACCCATTGACTTACTTATTCTCTATGTTGGCTGAGCCCAGTTGGGCGTTTTCATCTATCACATGGGTTCAGCTGAGGTCTCCCACTGACTTCACTCAGAAGAACTTAAAATCCAGGGCTTCCAAGACAGCCTCACTCAAGTGTCCCGCTGGTGTCAGCTGTAATGAGACACCTCTCTTCTCAGTCATCTCTCAGTCAGTCACATTGGGCTGGATTTCTGCACAGTGACCTTGAGAAGACGGAAGACAACTCAAATAAGATAGCCATAGTTCAAAATATAGGAAATTAAAATAGACCAATCTCTATTTACTTAAAATACGTTTTTAAATGTTAACAAATTCAGACAAATTGAAATCATGTAACTTTTCTCATCATAATGTAATACAAGTTAAAAAAATAATAATAAAATAAAAAAAATAAAATAGACCAATCAACAAAGATAATGGAGCGTTTTAAAAACATGATCTGATGATATCAATCCACATTTCTCTCCAACAAATGTTTTAGGACTTCACAGAGCCAGCGGTACAGTAGTACAGTAGACCTGACAGGTCTCTCTTTTTTTTTTTTTAATTAGGAATTTTCTTTATTTACATGTACATTTTCCCTTTCCCAGGTTCCCCTCCAAAACAAACAAACAAACAAACAAAAACAAGAACAAACCCCTTTTGCCTCCCCCCTCCCCATGCCTGCCACCCCACCCTCTCCCACTTATTGGCCCTGGCATTCCCCTACACTGGGGCACAAAACCTTCACAAGGCCGAGGTCCTTTCCTCCTATTGATGATCGAATTTGCAATCCTCTACTATACACATGCTGCCAGAACATTCAGTCCTACCCTGTATAGTCCTTGATTGGTGGTTGGGTCCCTGGGAGCTCTGAGGGTACTAGTTAGTAATTGTTGTTCCTGACAGTTCTCTTATTAATTTTTCTTTTCTAATTCTAAACTAGGGTTCTGGTGGAAGGTAGCAGCAAACATTAGCAGAGAGGGCAGTAGGGAGAATGAAAAAATGAGAGGGGATGACATGTAAAACTTGAAGATTATTTTAGAAGAAAAAGTGAAGAATCGTTTACTTGCCTTCAGTTGTGATGGAGTAAAAGCAGACAGAAGTGCCTCAGCCACACAGGAATTTGGCAGGGCACCGGGGTTAACAAATTGAGCCTCGTGACAAAGGTTATGGGATCTCAGAGGAGGACAACTGGCCCCAAACATCTGCTTAACATCCTTTTCATCTTATAGAAGGGAGTTTGAAAATGTATTTTGGCCCCAGATTTCATCATCTTTGCTAAATAGATTTCTGTTTATTATACTTCTAATAATATTATTACTACACATTGATAAAAGTTAGAAGCAAAGGAAGCCATTAGCTGTTACTACCTGCTATATTTTTTAAGAGGGAGGATGTTTTCAACTGCCACAAAAGACCTAATAGTCAGTAATTACTGAGGACTTAATACCTGTGTCCCTTCATTTTAATGGCACCATCAATTTTATAGATGAAAGTCTGAATAAAAACTTTAGGAAACTTTCCTTGTAGGCACCCGGCCAAAGTGGAATTACCATGCTTAAGGGCTCCACTATTTGAGTCCCCATATGTGTGTTTCTTGATATGATCATATCTTTGTTCTATGTGGATGCATTCTTTTTTTTTTTTTAAACAGAATAGTGGCTGGGAAAATAGCCTATAAAATGTTTGCCTTGCCAGCACAAGGACCTGAGTTTGATCCTCAGAATTCACATTAAAAAGGCAGCCATGATGGCATGCCCTTCTAATCTCAATGCTGGGGAAATAGAGAGAGGCACATCTCTGCAGTCCACTGACAAGCCAATCCAGGCTACTTGGAGAGTTCCCAGCTAGTGAGAGACCCTGTGTAAAGGAACAGGGCATCGCTTAAAGAAAAGTGGGCAACACTTAAAGATGGATGTCTGAGGTTGCCTATGACCTCCATGTACTTGTGCACACATGTATACACAGATACAGGTACACCACACACACACACACACACACACACACACACACCACATACCACACCACATGTATCACACCACATGTACCACACCCCACACACACACCCCCACACACCACATAACACACCACACCACACACCACAGACATACACAAACACACACACACACCATACCACATATACCACACCACACATACACACACACACCACACCACATGTACCACACACACACACACACACACACACACACACACCACAGACCACACCACATGTACCACACCACATGTACCACCACACCCCACACCCCCCCGCCACATACCACACCCCCCCCACACAAACACACACATACACACACACCACAAACCACACCACATGTACCTCACCACACATACTATGTGCGCACACACACACACACACACACACACACACACACACACACACCATTGGTGTCAGAAGTAAAAATGGAATCAAATTTATATTCAGTGTTTATTTTCTGAATCTAAAAATAATACTTGGGCAAACCTGTAGTACAATTGCAATAATGGCCCGGGGAGAAGACTGAGGGAGGGATGAGGTTTTAGGAGTGAGCTGTGGCTTGGCCATCACGGCCATTATGAGTTTGGGTGACTCTTCTTCTGTGAGTGTGGTTTTTCTGTTTCTAATGACACAGGATTTCCCTGGGTTGCCCTGGCTTGCTCCGTAGACCAGGCTAGCCTCAAACTTAGAGCTCTGCCTGTCTCTGCCTCCTGAGTACAGGGATTAAAGGCATGAGCCACCACATCTGCCTACAATATGTATACTCTTACTGTGTCTGGTTTCACTGGTACAATGTAAGGGCTTATCTATGTGCATAGATAAGACTCTTCTGAAGAGTCTGTGATAAGACATTCCAAGGTTGCTTTTATTCCACTCCAGTGATCTGAAAAACCTCCTAAAAATTATTGGATTTTTCTTTTCTTTTCTTTTTCAGTTTATAGAACTTCCTGAAGCCTGCAGATTTTTGAACTGGAAAAGACAGCATGATATGCTTTAGAAGCTCCTAAACATTACATGCTTCAGAAAGGACTGGGTCACTTGTTAAAATAATGACTCCTACACCCCACTCCTGGAATGTTTTCTGATTCAGTAGGTCTAGGACAGGAATCCAGATTTGGATTTCTAACTTTTTTTTTTTGTTGTTTATTTGTTTTGGTGATGTTGATATCCTGCCTCTCTCACCACACTGTGGACATCACTCTGTTCTCCCAAACTAGTCATTTACCGGACTGGGGAATGGACCTTGCAAAGTTAATTGAATTACCCCTGCTTACTCATCAAGTGAGCCACTGACCAAGAGCAGCAAAGCCCTAGCCTCGCAGATACTGCAGCCAGAGCCTTTTTCCAGGGCACCACAGTCCCCCCTCTTTGAATATGAGTTACATGATACAAACTGAAACTTCCAGATGAATCTATTCCAGTCCACACTGATGCTTGGACTGGCTTCTGTGGAGAAGCATTTTTTTTTTTTTTTTTTAGTCAGCAACTAAAAGTCCAAACATCCAATAATCTTATTTTCCTTTCTTCCTTTTGTCCTTTTTCTATCTACCCACCCCCTTTCCTCTCTTCCTTTCTTTCTTCTTCCCTCCCTCTCTCCATACCCTTTGCTTTCTTGTGCCCTTTACTGGGTTTATGCTTTGGTAAAGGAATAAGCCTGAAATTGGGCAAAGAAAAGAAGACTCTTTATGAGTGACAGACAAATGCTACAACATGGACTGATTCAGAGGGAACAATCCAACAACAAAAATACACTTTAAAACTATTTTTATAATTTTACTTCTTTATTAATAATAAAAACACATACTGAGTTTGTTCTCTGTTATACCTGATTTGGGTAGAATTCGAGGCTTATTTTTGAAAAGCAGTCCTCTATGTCTTGGCAGTACAGAGGGTATTGTTCTTCTATTTAAAATAGGGACTATTTTTCCAGTCCTTAGATTTGTATAGACTGTTCTGGTGAATTCAGCTGAGATGTGAAGAGAAACTTGCTTTCCTCCAGGCAGTGGTCATTCCTCAGACTCGGTTTTAGTGCTCACCTCACCCTCTAGAATCATCTTTGAGCTTCCCCCACCCCACCCCCACTCTGCCATATTGATTCTGCATTCTTCAGGTCTGAGGTTAGAGTTTTGCTGATCCTCTACATCAGGGCCAGTGTCAATGGACACCCATTGGGAAGGCTCTCCATTTCCTGCCATTCTTGTATATAGATTTTCTACTTGAGTTTGAGCTAGAACTTGCTTCTAAGTATGTGTTGAACATTCCTAATATTAAAATCAGAGATCCCACATGGTTCAAAATCTAAGAACTTTTAAGCATTGACATGATGTCTCAAGTGGAAAAAGTGTATCCCTGACCTCAGGTGACATAACATAGACAAAATCCAGCATGAAAAATATTGTGTAAAGTTACTTTCAGCCTATGTTCATAAGTTGTATATGACTATAAAGAGATTTTATGTTTGTATCCAGGCTTCTCCTCAAGATATCTCAGGATATTTATTTTTTAAAAAAAGTCTAAAATCTGATGAAAATCCAATATCTTAAGTACTTCTGGTTCCAAGCACTTTATTTCAAACAAGGACACTCAACCTATAGTAAATGTGACCAGTAGATAGGGTGGCCCTTTGAAGAGTAGGGTACACAAAAGATCTTTCTTGGTTTTGCTTGTCATGTTGAGAGCTACTTTGAAGAGAGGACAGACGGTGAGGGTAGAAATTAAGGGAGGTCTCTGGCTATAGTGAGCAAGGCACAAAGACGCTTTAGTCCCCTAGCTGGTAGGCCCTTCACAACCACATGAGTGAACTTGGAAGCTCATCTTTCTTTTGCCAACCCTTTGAGATGTCAGTCTTGGCAGGATGTGTGGATCCTTGAGGCAAAGATGTACAAGCAAATAACACTCAGCCCCTGGCTTCAGAGTCATCAAGGACTAAAAGGTAATTTATTGTTTTAAGCCACCCTGAGTTTAGGGTTAGATTTTACCGCAGTAGGTAGTCATTGCAGATTTGAACTCAATCACCTATGAAATCACATATTTTAGATGTCAGTCCCTTAAGACTTGAGATGTGGGACTGGAGAGATGGCTCCGTGGTTAAGAGCACTGGCTGCCCTTCCAGAGACCTTGAGTTAGATTCCCAGAACCCATTTTGAGACTCACAATTATATATAACTCTATTCCCAGGGGATCCAACACCCTTTTCTGGCCACCACGAATGCTACATGCATGTTACACATAGGCATTCATGAGGGTAACATACCCACACACATAAAATAAAGTGACAAAGTTAAAAATTGAGAATCCCAGGCTTAACCTTCAGATAGCCTGAATGAACTGGTCTTGACAATGGCTCAGAAATCTGTTTTCAAACAATCATTCTAGGTTATTTTAATGCATACAATCTTAGGATCTCACTTTGGAAAATATTAGTTTGTAGGTTGGATTTTCAGAATCATATTTGAAGAGAGGCCTTTTCAAGAGGCAATTGAGTTAAAAGGAGACCTTTAGGGCAGGTCCACTCTGATTGCTCTTCTCCTAATAAGGACAATTTAGATACAGATGCCAGGGCTGAAGTGCACAGAGCAAAGCTTTCATGAAGACACACTCAGAAGAAAGTTATTCATACACCAAGGGAGGAGATTTCAGGAGAAAATATTCTTGATGACACCTGGATCTCAGCCTTCTGACCTTCAGAGTTGCAAGAAATGTAATTTCTGCTTGCTAAACCCACCCAGTCTGAGGTATTTTGTTATGGTAGTCTAGTAAAATAAAAAAACCTACCAGTGTGGGCTCTTCTTACACATGACTATTCACAGGCATGTATGAGTGGCTGTGTACAATGGCCCAGAGATGCTGTAGAGTCTACAATTCAAGCAGATATTTAATGTTCTTGTTCCAATGTAAGTAGCCTTTTCAGGCCTAGTCTGGTTTCTTTTTTCAAAGTTTATTATACAGGGTTACATGAGGCTGTTTTCATGCAAATGTATAATTTTGTAGCTGTTAATCTTGGTTATCAACTTGATTGAAAAAAAATTAGAAAATTAGTTAAGGCCCACTTTTGGGTATGTTTACTATGGCATTTCTAGAGATGAGTGGCATGTATGTCTGCAAACTGAGTGACCTGCCCTGGGTGTGAAGTCCAACTGGCATTTGAAACACAAACCAACACTGGAAGAAAGCCCAAACCCGCACTTGACAATCCAAGGAGCAGGTTCACATCGGAACACTGGACTCTTTTCAAGTGGGTGAGCCGCTTGCCACTGCCATCAACCCTAAGCATCGGACTCTAACTTCCTGTGACTCCAACTTCTTCAGCCTTTGAATGTAGACTCACATCAGCGACTGGTTCTCCAGGGTCAGGCCTTCAGCCTCTGATTTGAACAGCATCCTTTTTCATCCTTGTTCAGAGGCTTCTAGCTTCTTGCACTGAACAGCTACTGGTTTCAATAGCTCTGTAACTTGAGGATGGCCATTGTGGGACTAATCACACCGATCATGTAAATCAGTGTAATAAGTCTCTGCTTATGGGGGGTGGGTTTTTGGTCTGTTCCCCTCTGGAGAACATTCCCTTACTGATACAGCCCTCCTCTCCTATTTCAGAGGCAGCAACGAATTTTATATCATCAGACTTTCTAAAGCATTGACTCTGACCTGAGGCAGGAGAGAGCATTTAGAGGTTCTGGGCTTCTGACTTAGGCTTCCACTCAAGCCCGGCTGTCTTAGGATTCCATCCTTCTCCATGCTTCTGGGCATTGTGTTCCTGGTATTATCTATGGACTTTGGACTTGGTCCCAGGTGGTGGTCCTTCACTTACAGATTGTCACTTAACCAGAACAACTCAGGTTAGATTTAATATTGACTGGTTGCATCTTTTCCTAATCCAGGACCCAGGGAGAATTTATGTCATTATGTTACAGGAATAGAAACATGTAGCCGGGCTCAGACTAGAAAGAAAGTGAATGTGCTTAGTGACCGTGGATGGAAAAAAAACCACTGGTGCCCCTTCTAAGCCTCTAACGGTCTCTCTGCTTTAGGAGTTGGTTTCAAAGCCACGAAAAAAACAAGACCAGAAAAGATTCCACTTCTACAAAAAAAAAGTGGAAAAATTGAAGACATAGCCCATATTTCAACTGGAAGCAGAAAGCTTTTGATTACAAATAAGGGAAAATATTCTAAAAAGAAGAGAGGTGAAACACCATAGAATTCTCTTAAAGAAGTTACTCAATTACTGTAATGGCTGGTCTTTACAACACAGAATGGCTCCTCTATTTAGCCTCATGTAAGTATAGTGGATTCAAGCCTGCAGTGGAGACAAAAAAAAAAAAAGGGAGGGGCTTATTAGGAGTACATTCACCCCTATAATTCTACGGTCTTCATGATTCAGCAGCCTGCTCTCAGTAGGTTTACCAGTCATTAATAGTTGATATTATTTTAGGCTAACCAGTGGCTGATTCTTAAGCATGCTTCAGGCTCCAAAACTGTGCATACCAAGATTTCTGGGAACAGCTGGAAACCCATAATTATAGTTCACAGGGTACATGCTCATCTGGCAAAATCTGTAAATAAAGCTTAAAAAGCAAATATCCCATTTATATAAACAGCTTCTGAATACTGGGAGATCAATTACCAAGGGAACGGAGAGCTAGCTTTCCTCGATTATTTCTTTCCTTCTATCAGAATAAGGGAAAAAATTTTAATATTTAAAGACTCGGAGGTGAAGAGCAAAATTTATCTGAAAACATTATCTCTTTTTTGTGCCTTGTATTAACTTGAAACATGGGTTGACTGTTCATTGTTGAAACATCAGAAAGAAAATTAACCGGCAGAAAGCGATTTTCCTACTGGAGTTTATCCCCTGCAGGTTTGTTGTAAGGAACCTTCTGGCTGAGCTGCCAAAGACTGTGAGGTCTTTCTCTCTTAATGCCTTTTTAAAAAATTGTTTGAAATACTATAAACCAACGGGAAAGAAACAGTCTGGGATCACGAAATAATTCCATGTTCATAAATAGAAGACAATTGCTGCGCAAGTTGCCTTTGAAACAGGCAGTTTATTGGGTAGAGTATGGGGTGGTTAGGGTTTGCTTTCAAAACCCATTGCTACTTCCCAGCTTATTCCAACTATTTATTCCAGAGTGGCTTTTGATGGAAAATATTTGAAACTGAATGAACTCTTGAGCAATTAATGATTATAATTCTAGTAGGAGTGACACGATATGAAACCACAGATGGACCACAGGAGACATTCCAGTGACTGGTTAGTATTTGTGGTGGCAAAGGAATGAGAGCATGCTTGTCCCCCATCCCTGCAACAGCAATTACAGTGGTCAGTCACGCTCAGCTCCCCACAGGATAGCACTGGTTTTGAGAATAAAGGCAGACTACATTCTTTCTTTCCCTTTGCAATATTTTTTTATTTTAGTTTGGCTTTGAACATGTTTAAACTAATTATTTAGGTACTTAACACAATTTAAACAAAATAAACGAAGCAGAAGAAATGCAATTTGCCTCTATTCGTCACACATTACCCTCCCTGGCACCAGTCACTGTCTGAATGGCCTGGGGCATGGGCCGATGTAAAATCTGATTTGCAAAGATTCCAAACTAGATGATTGTATATTTAAACATATAGAAGGTTGATTATTGTGTATCTTGGGTGAAACTAAAGATGTCTGCCAGCCAGCATGGGCATATATTACTGTTTTCTATCTCTCATGCGCTTGGATTCTGAGCTCTGTTGCTGGTTATGACATTTGCTTAACTCTATTTAACAGACAGAGATAGACAGAGAGAAAGAGAGAGAGGGGGGAGAGGCAGAGAGAGAGAGAGAGAGGGAGAGAGGGAGAGGGAGAGGGAGAGAGGGAGAGGGAGAGAGAGAGAGAGAGAGGGAGAGAGGGAGAGAGGGAGAGAGAGAGAGAGAGAGAGAGAGAGAGAGAGAGAGAGAGAGAGAGAGAGAGAATGGTTCTATGAGCTAGTAGAAGTAACTTGCTTTATTGACCAAAGCAGAAGGCTACAGTAATCTAAAGCAACCTTTGCTTTCAAAAGTTGTAAAGTCACCGTGCACATCAAAAACTCATGTCCATCAGTCCAGAAGTTTTTCTAGCTTGATATATCTCTCCTTCCCTGCAGAGTAGCAGTTGTTATTCTGGTTTTTATGGTCATCAATTAATTTCATGCTTAAAACTCACTTTAATTGAATCGCATACCTACACACACATACATTCATCTAGACACATATATACAGTTGTTAATGTTTTAATATCAATCTAATTCTCAGGAAGGAGAAAGGCAGGTGGGATATTTTCTATGCCCGGCATTAAGCACTTTTCTGGGAAGGAATTCATGCGTACAGCAAACATGCCTTTCAGAAATCATTCCCCCCGCCTAAACTTTGTTTAGAGATTCTAAATAAACCACAGCAAGGCTAGGAGAGGAAGGCAGACGTTCTAAAAGATCAGAAACTGGTGGCTTCTTCTGCTGCCTCAATGTCAAGTTTGCCTAATGTCAGACTAAGAGACGAGGAGGCTGCTGGGAACTGCGGATCATGAGCAATTCAGTCGCCTGCAGAGGAAAGATCCTGAGCGCTGCATATAGAGCTGTGAAGGAACAGGGTCTCAGTTGGCTAATTAAAATGGGAAAATTTGTGTTTGCTCTTAAGAAATGGTGTCTCCAGGAAGCCTTATCAGGGACTCTGGTGTTAGTTTTAGGTCTGTCAGCAGCCAAGGCTTGAATGACAAGTGACTTCTCTTTCTTATCTGTAAGATAAATCCCCGTGGGGCCAAGCAGGTGACCCTCACTTGTGAAATGGCCTCTAAGTGACAGAGCAGAGGCAGGTATCGCTGAACTGCAGCTGATCCAGGGTCTACAAAAGAAGAGTGTGGTCAAATGGCCCAATGCTGTTCAAATCCCCAGTTCCCAGAGATCTGAAAAATCTGAGATTTTTCCTTGTGAAGTCTTCTATTCGAGCAGTTTTTTTCTCCATAAAATGAATGAAAGCCAACTCAAGCAACGAAATAGTTTCTACAGCTAATAAGCCAAAAAGCAAAAATCTCAGATTAGTTACCTGAACTCAGTATTGTAGCCATGATCTACCTGTGGCCCTTGGCGTGTGACTAATCCAAATTAAATGTAATGTCAATGTAAACTAGTTATTGACTTTCAAACCTTAGCACAAGAAGAAACTGATTTCCTGTTGATAATTTTCATGTTGATAATGATCATGTGCTGAATTAGCATTTTTGCTATATTGACTTTAATTATTTAGTATAATGATTTGGTATTTATTTAATATAATTCATTATATTTGAATATTACAATTAATAAAATAAATATTAATTATTTAACAAAATAGTTATTTTTATATATGTCTTGTTACTTGAAAAATAGACTTAATGATGATACAATACAATATAAATTATCTTTCCGGGTCACAGTTATGGCTGGACTTGTATGCTTGTGGGTAAAGAATTATTTCCTTTTTAAATTAAAAAAAAAATTAACCAAATAATAAAAGCTCTTTGAACCAGAGTGACAAGCAGTTGTGAGCTGCCATGTGGGTGCCAGGAACAGAACCCAGGTTCTTTGGAAGGGATGGAAGGGCCTTTAACACCTGAGTCATCTCTCCAGCCCCTGGCCTTATATTTCTAACAAGTATGACTTTGTTGTTTTCGAAGCACCTGCCCTTGTCATAAGCGCATAAAGTGCTAACTTCATATATAGTCATATATATGACTTCATATAAAATACATAATTGTCTCTTCTTTCCTCCTCTTCATTAAGAAAATCAGAGTGAGTGGAAGAAAGGGTAAAAGGTACTTTGATGAGCAATTTTTGAACTAAGCTAGACAAAAACAAGCCAAGTTTCATAAACCAGTGCACACAGGGGCTTTCCACCTTGAAAGACTTAAACACTGTCTTTTCTATACATTCTCCTTCCAATACAGTCTGCTTCTTGCTCTGAAGAGATGACCACAGAATTATAGTCTAAGGAAGCTCTAAGTGGGCACCCTCAAACTTTATGATTTCATCAAATTATTTAACTAATCCATCACATGATAAGCATAATCATGTGAGACAATAGAAAAAGGATCATAACCCTATAAAACCCAGGTCATTACTCCTTCATCATTCTTATTAGCCAGATGTTCTCAAAAATAAAAGGTACAGATATAAAATAAAATAAAATACTCAAAGTGAAGAAAATAGAAATGAAAATTAGAATATTTATTTAGAGGCTCCAAACTTCAGACAAAGATAATTACATTTTTCATTTAATTTTGCTGTTGTTGTTATTGTGTGTGTGTGTGTGTGTGTGTGTGTGTGTGTGTGTGTGTGTGTGTGTGTGTATGCGTGATGATACACTTGTGGAGGTCAACTTTCAGGAGTTGGTCCCTTGTTGGGATATAGTCTCTTACTTCTGCAGTGTTGAGTGGCCCCGGCTAGCTTGTCTGTGAACATCTGGGTGAGTCTCTTGTCTCTTCCTCGAATCCTACTGTAAGTGTTGGGATTGCAGGAGCATCTCATCCTTTCTAGCATTTTTTTTT
>JADRCD010232033.1:0-16544 GCA_019843815.1 Montemys delectorum | reverse complement strand
ACACACACACACACACACACACACACACACCAATAAAATAAAAACAGAGTAACTCTTGTTAAAACACGGCCTTGCTGGGGATGTGACTCAATGATGGCATGTTTGCATAGCACACAGAGGCCCTGGGATCAGTAATACACTCCGGGTGAGTATAAAAATATAAAAACATCTTGTCTAATAAAAACATGGGCAGGCAAGATGGCTCAGGGGTTAAGGTGATCGGAGTTGGCTCTCTAGAACCCATGTAAAGGTTGAAGGGAAAATCTCATCTCACAAAGTTGTTTTCTGACCTCCACATGTGCACTGTCATGAACAGCCACAAATACACATCATTCACACACAGAGAGAAACAAATTAAGTCTTTCCTTATTCTTTGTTCTGCACTGGCTCGTGGAGGACGTTGAGCCGATACCTGTTTCATGAATAAAGGGATGAACGATTGGAAATGAGCTAAGAATACACTCAGTAAAAGCCTTATCTTTTGTGCCTATTCCAGGCCCATAGCAAGAGATCCAAGCATGGAGCATCTGCCACTCGAGTCCATTTTCATAGCTTGTCTCAGATGTGGGAAATGCCACACTATGATAGCATGCATTCATGTGCTTCGTATTACTGTAAGTAAAATTCTTGGGATGTGGTGTTTTTCCATTTTTGAAAAGAGGTTTGGTTCAAGGCACAGCTCTGGTAGCTCAAAGGGGTGATGCTAGCATCCGATTGGTCCTGGGAATCATCTCACAGTGGGAGCTTCTGCAAGTGAGAGATTCCAAGTGGCCAAACAGGAGTTGAGGGAGAGAGGTGTCTGCCTCATTTGGGTGCCAGGAATTTAAACTCAGCTCCTCATGCTTGTACAGCCAGTTCTCCAGACCCTACCTCCCACCTCTTGAACCTTTCCTTTTCTCCCACAATACCACACTAGTGACCAAGCCTCTAACACATGAACTCTTGGGGGACAAGCCACATCCAAGTCATAGTAAAGGGAGGTCTAATCTAGTTCACGGATCAATGCGGCAAGACATGCCAGGACGACAATACAGAGAGAACGCAGACATACTTTGTACAAATGAGTAGTGAGGAGCATGCTGAGGCTAACCAGACACTAACAGAGGATGGCTTTGTCAGAAGTGGTATTCCAGAAACCAGGTCCCCGGCCGGGCCGGGCATAGCCGCCGTACTGCTGCTGTTTGGATAGGGACCATAGCAAAGGTCCATTAGCTATGTAAACTGATTTTCTACCTTCAGTTTTTGAAAATCAAGTTTTCTGCATTTTTCTCAACCTTGTTAGGAAGCTAGGTATGAGATATGACACCAGTTTCTCTCTCTTGGGTTAGCTAGATGATGCTATTACGGACCCAAGCAAGAACACCATACCATCAGAGATTTTGATGATATGTGTACCCTGCCTTTGCAGGAGGCTCTGGGCCCTTTCAACGCAACCTTGAAAAGCAGATGCCTCTAGCAGAATAGGGCACCAGCTCTAGAAATTTACCTTCCTTTCCACTCCTGAGTCCCCCTGCTCTGCGAGACAGTTGAGGACAAGCAGTGACTGTGTGCCCGAAGGAGGCAAGGCCATGGTTTGGGAGAGGCACAGAGCTTTCCTGGTGATCTCATTTACCTTGAAATCTGCATTTGACTAGCAAGTCTGGCATAATAGGTGCTAATGTGGAACATGTGCCTTTGGAGGTGGTGGGACTCATTCCTGATTTCTACCCATCCCACAGCCTGGCCTTGACCTGTGGGACTTGCTAGATCTAACTTGTCCTGCAAGCTCGTGATTTGAGTTTTTCATTTGATTCTATTTCCAGGCCTCTGTGGAGAATAAAATAGTCCTAGATTCAAACAAACAAAACCTTGAGCTGTAAAAATAACATGAAAACATTTGTATTGAGAGTATTTTCTTTAAAAAGAACGTATTGTGAAAATGACTGGATCCTCCTCCCCAACAGTGAAACTATATTTAACTATGATCAGAAATCACAGACATGAGTTTTGATAGATGTGGTGGGAGGTTCAGTTTAAACTCCTCAACGTTCTGCATGCACCCCCTCTCCTTAGGTCTCTTTAGGTGAGGGGCAACCCCACCACCTCATAGAGGCTCAGGGAAAACCTGGGCTATCTCTTCTCAGTCATCATAGAAGTTTGGGTGACTGGGTTTCCTCAGGACACAGGGATTGGTCAATGTTTAGTGGTGTCTTGGAGGAGAGGAGTGGGCATGGTTAGTATTAATAGGTGGAGAGGAACATATAGCAGATGTACACAGGAGGACCCTGAAATAAAGATCATTCCAGCCCAAATGAGTACAGTTGAAGAGATGTTTCTCCAAAGGGTTAAGTCCTGAATGATTGTTTTTCAGTGCACACTCTAGGCAAGTGCTCCACCACTTAGCTACATCTCCACGCCCATCCACAGTGCTTTATATACATGTCAGCTCCCTGAACCAGGAGAGAAAGATTGCCACAGGAATCTCCCACTATTTCTTCCTCTTCCTCCTCCACCACCACCACCCTCACCCCCACCATCACCATCTCCACTATCACCACCACCGCCATCAACACCATCACTACCATTATCATAACTATCACCACCACCACCACCACGACCACCACCACCACCACCTCACTCTATTGTGTAGATGAGGAAATCAGGTCTCAGTGAAAACAAGCACTTGCTTAAACTCACACAGTGTCTGAGTGTTAAATGAAGTGGAAGCAGGTCACCCAGCTCCAGAGACCACGGTGTCATGGGGCATAGTCTTCAGATCACCCAGCAGTTAAGGGTGCTGCAAGGCCACCTTTGTCATATCCCTTGACTCTGACTCTATCACTCTGTCCTACTCAGACCTCCACCCTTTCTTCCAGGACTTTGCAATCCCTTCCCTGCTCCACACTCTTCTAGCTCAGCTCCCTGTCCTCAACTGCCGTCAGCGTAACATCAGAAACTCCTCTGGTTACACTCTGCCTACAGCCTGAAAGCCTCCAACTAGTTGTGGGCACCTAGATGGGAAAGTCGCACAGAATCCAGCTGGAGACTAAGCTTTGGCTGAGCCCCTTGGCCACCTCTGGCTTCCCATCCCTTAGCGGACTGTGTTGTCCCTCCTCCCTGCCTCTGTCCTGTGTCCAGCACCCACTCCTGCCTCTCTTATCTGGCAAATACCTCAAGAAGCAGTCACGATGTCCCCTCCTCCCGGAAGCCTTTCTGGGACACCTGAGTCTAGAAGCAGCCACTCCTCTCTCTGTGCCTTTACTTCCTCCCATGGCTTTCATTAAAATGACTTACAATTTATCTTTGTTTTTAAGCCCATCACTCAAGAGTAGGGAACCTCCTGCCATCTCACTCAGCCAAGTGACTGAGCATTCCCTTAGTCAATATTAAAGAACAGAAGATCAGATATCCTGTACAGCTTGAACTCTTCCAGGATGGGCAGGGTCAGCGTATAAAGAAAGCCCATTGCCTTGGGACAGGGCCATTCACAGGTCATTCTCCCATTTCCACTTCTTAAAGGGCTGGTTCCTGAGCCAGGAACACGATGAGTCTTTTTATCACTTGACACATGTACCTGCTTGGTATGCTTCCCCTTGGGACCAGCTCCTCTTTCTAACAGGCATGGCTTCGTGAATCTCCTGGGGGCCCTACAGTGTGTACTTAACTAAGCAAATATAAACTGCATCGGGCTAAGAGGAGTCTGTCAGCATCCAGGAAGGACCATCAAATTTGAAATGGCACCGAAATGTAGTTCAAATCAGGAGGCTCAAGTTCAAATGCCTAAGGGTTAGATGACATCTAACTGTCCATGGTAGTACATGGTAGGAGGCAAAAACCAGGGAAGAGAGACCTTGGGCAGACAGAAAATGCCTGGACCTGGGCCTTCCCTCCGAGATCGCTTACTGTAGGGACAGAGGCCAGGGCAGCTGCATCTTTGATTTTTCGTTTCCAAGTAAAGCTAGAAATTTGCATTTTTCTGAAAGTTTTTAGATACCAATAATGAAATTCTTTTCAAATACACAGAAAGGTATTTTGCAAACTAACTCCATTTAGAGGCCAACTCTGGCGGCGGCCTGTCCGCTATGCAGCCCTGGCTTTAGATAAAGCATCGCTTGAGTGATCCCTAAATTTAAGTATTTTGGAAATGTGCACAGATATATTCGGCGCTGTGGACACACAAGGGCAGAATTTAAATCTGAAATTAAACTAGAACACTAGGGTTAAAAATAACATTAAGGCATAAATCACCGAGAGTGAGTAGACAGAAAAGCAGGGCGCCTTTCTAGCTAACTCCAAACCCCAGGCAGAGAGAGGCTCAGTTACCAGTCAGCAGGTCCATCTGCAGCAGGCTCTGGAACAAGCTGGGGTGCCCATCCCTCAGCTCCTTCTCCCAGGGCAAGGCTCTGCACACCTCGGGTCTCCCATACTTGCGCTTGAGGTCCAGGTAGGAGTTACGGAAGTCACCTACGCAGAAGGAGAAGGCATCACCCCCTGAGGAGCCGCAGTGACCTTATCCTTCTAAAAGCTGTCCTTCCTAACGGGAGCTCGGGATGGGAGGGCAGGCTTAATATTCTTGGATTTGGCTTGGGTCTTTCAGGGATTTGAAACTGGCCATGACACCTCTGCCTTGGGGTCAGCATTTGGAAGCAAGTCCAAGAGAGACATGCCAAGGATGTTGATGGCTATTGACTAATTCTACAGAATGAGCAGCTGGCCTCTGACTTGTCCCCAGGAGCCCAATAATCTAGGCCATTTTTTGCTGGCCTGTATGTTGAAGAACAAGGCCCCAGAGCCCCCAGGGAAGTGAGGCAGTTGAAGACTTTAGGAGACTCTCCCTGATGCCACCGAACAGGTTGGCATACAGGGCTGGCTTTTCAATTCAAGGTCTCGCTCCTGGTGCTGTGTAAATGATCCAAATGAGTTTCCTCTTTGGGATATTACTATTCCTGTGTGTCTGCCCCCTCAACTGGCAACAACTTTATTTCTGTATGATTCAGCGAGCGTTAAGCGCAGCAGCTGGAGATTAGGACAGTGTAGTGTACTCTTTTAGTTTCCTATACCTGCATATACATGGCAAGGTGGCACATGTGTGTGGGTATGCATGTACATGTGCACATGCACATAGAGGCCAGGGGACAACCTTTGGTTTGTGTCATCCCCAGAAACATCATTTAGCCTTTGAGATGTGGTTCCTCATTTTCCTGGAGCTAGTCCGGCTAGCGGTCAGTGATGCTAGCCTGGCTGGCCAGCAAGCCCCAGTTTCCACCGCCCCAGCACTGGGATTCTGGGCAAGTGACAGCATATCCAGCCTTTTTGTATGGGTTCTTGGCACGGAAGTCAGGTCCTCAGGTTTGCAAATACTTTATCAATTGAGCCATCTCCTTAGCCCAAGGCCATCTAACTTTTAAATTAGATTTTTGTTTAGGGTGGGGGATCCAGTGTGTTCGACATGACTCAAGTGGAAATCAAAGGACAACTTTGAGAAGTCAGTTCTCTTCTTCCACCATGTGGATCCCGGGGATTGAATTTAGGCTGTCAGGCTTGGTAGTAGGCACCTTTACCTACCTAGCCACCTCTACAGCCTGATAATCTACTTTAGAATAGAACTGCAGGGATGATGACCATCTGCCACCCACTCCAACCACTATGTGATCACTACGGGAACTTGTCAGACTGGGGCATGGCTTAGGTGCCTCTATGGGTCCCTCCTTTCCTAGCCTGGAACTGGAAGTTCCACTCGGGGGAGGGGGCATGAGCTACGCAAGGTAAGATTGAGATACTAGCTCTTGCTGATGACAAACAGCCCGAAGGAATGTATCTTCCAGAAGGAACATATGTGGCTAACTGTCGTGTCACCACATCAAACAAGGAGAGCTAAAACACAGAAAAATTTACAAATGCTAAATCTATGCTGGGACCCTAGGAGACAAGACAAGACTAAGCTCTGTCCACACCCTGGGTGAGAAAGGAGAGCCTGGGCCACGTGAGCCTCGTGAAAGCAGTCTGTTTGAGATTCATTCCTTCTGCTGAATTTACTGGTGCCTCCCTGAGCTAATCTGAGGATTTAAGAATAAAACAGGGCCCCAGACAGCAAAGTCACTGCTCAGATATTAGTAGTCCAAGACAAAAGCACACTGATGTGTACAATAATTTCTAGTGATTAATTTATATTTTCCAATGCATTTTCTTTTCTTTTCTTTTAGACATGCCTTCTAGGTAGAAAGAACGCCAGGCAAGGTTCATTTGTATTCTTAAATAGGATCGATCAGGTATGGCGGGAGCTTCCACCAGTTTCCTTTCATGGCGGCTGCTGGTGCTTTGGGGGGTTGGGTAGGGGTGAGGATCGAGGAGGAATGCACTCTGGTTCCCATCTGTCTTTGGAAGCCTTGAGGTACACCTGATCCTGCTGGTATCTGGGCTGAGCAGTACGTGGGATATGTTTCTATTTTAGTTCCCCCACCCCACGTCCCCCCAAGCAAAGCTAAGCATGTCAATGCAAATGCAGAGCTTAAAATGCCCTCCAGAGCTCCGTACTTACATGCCTCTCGCTTCTCACCCTCAACCTGGACTGTTGCAGCATATGAGGATATTATGTCTTGGACCTCAGCACACCGCTCATAATAGAACTTGATTTGTTCAGCCAGTTCTTTCTCAAGGAAGGGATTAAGAACCTGCAGGAGGGTAAGAAACTGCATGAACGTCAATCGTCATCAAGTGTCCTCTGGCTAGTACCTACGGAAGTGTGTGTGTGTTCAGCTGTCTGAAGTCTCTCATTGACATCACCAGCTACCATCCCGCCTGGATTTGCAAACCAGTGCCATTAGGATCAATTTGAGGCATGCTAGTCCAGCTTCTTGGGTGCTACCTTCTCATCTGCCAAGCCTCTTCCACATCAGTAGAGACCTGTCCCCCGACACGGGGGACAGTCCCTAGAAAACTGCATTCATCTCCATTTCCAAATGCTAACTCTACCCAAGCTGGGCCTGCCACCTGAGGCCCTCCTTCTGTTTCCTTCTGCTTTGCAGTGGCCTCAGTCTGCAGGAGCCAATGAAGGGCCGCTGCTCCCAACCACGATTCCCTACAGCCACGTACGTGTGTGTGTACATGTGGCCGGATGCACCCGTGCACCTCAGTGAGCCCAAGCTCATGGGAATTAACTCATGTCACGTGACCTATTAAGTGAACCGGGCCAAAGTCCCAAAGAGCAAGCTCCTTGGGACCAGGGGATTTAATCTTAACTCTGTGTCTTCAAATGCATGTCTGGACCCAAGAGAGGCTCATGAAATGGGCTCACTGGATTATAACCAACAGTGGCTTCTTTTGTTTTGTTTTGTTTTGTTTTGTTTTATACAGAAGGATCCAAAACTTTAGAGCACATTAGAGGAGAAGGAGGAGGAATTCTTAGTAAAATTATTTTTAGTTTCATGCATGAATACATATATGTATGTGTGTGTTGTTCGTTCTATTAATTAGAGTATCTTCAAAACATTGTTTAAAGCTGGGTCTGTTGACCTCCATCTGCAATCAAATCTAGTCAGTAGCCTAAGGCAAGAAGACCAAAAGTTCAAAGCATGCCTGAACTCCAGAGTGAGTTCAAGGCTAGTCTGGACAACTTAGTGAAAACCTGTCTCAAAAAAGAAAATAAGAAAAGTTTTAAAAAATGTTTTTAAGAAAGGAAAGAGTCTAAAGCTGAAAGAAAGCTCAGTGGCAGTCGAGCCCCAGTACCAAAAAAATATTTCTATTTTTTTTTTGTGAGACAGGGCCTCCTGTGTCCCAGGCTGGCATCTGACTTGATCTTGAGCTCTTCCTTCATCTTTTTGCCCCGACCTGCTGAAATGTTTGAAGCTCAGCCTAACCCATCTTTCTTGCTTCTCCTCTTCACCTGGGCCTGGCACTCTGAAGCATTTACTGCACAAATGAATCCGTGATTTTTCTTTTCACGGGAGGGAGGTAGGGAGTCAGGCTTCCTATTTGTTCTCGTGTCTTCGCCTGGACTTCACGGGGTCAAGGGAAAGAGAGGACAATTCCCCCTCAGGCATCTGCTGGGGTCCTTCCTCAGTCTCCTTAGCAGGGAAGAGAAGGCACTATTCTGAGGCTATGTGGTCGGGAGCTGTGAGTCTTCTACTTCAATGGAAATGGCTGGAGTAGTCCTCCGTGGGCACGTTAGGATGGGTATCCTAGGTACAGTAACTTCCCCTGGGGTCCAAAGCCCTCCTCAGTATAGCTCTCTGTGGTCCACCCATCCCAGCCTGAGCTTGAGGCAGGGCTTCTGCGAGGATGAGTGAAAGATTGGCTGGCCCAGGGCTTTAATTTGCTGGAGTATTGCTTCTTCTGATACTTTAAATAATAGCGTAGAAAAGAAGCTTTACCAAATAACTAAGATTCTCTTCTTTCATTAGCTTAATCACTGGATAGGCAACAGCCTGATAAAAATCTACTCTATAATTAAGCTAGTAGTTATTAAAACAGAGGAAGTAAATGGTTCCCATTTTATGAGTACTAAATGAACCGCATGGTAACAGAAATCTATTATTGGGCTGGCTCAGGGGAAGCCTCAATATTAATTATGTTTGGTGGCTGAGCCTATGCATGGTTCAGTCCGCTTGGGTAAATCTTTTGTTTACACTGTGTTTCCTGCTCCCAGCGGCCCACTGTCACACACACTCCTGGCAAACTTCTTGATTCCCAAGGCTCACCTGTGCGGGGTGTAGGCTGCGGAGGCGATAGTATTTCACCGGTCCAAAAAACCCTTCAACGCCAGCCACGTACCTGCTCCCTCCAATAATGAAGTAGCCAGCTGTGTCGTTATAATAGAAATCCTCATGAAAGCTAGAGAGGAGCAAAAAAGATTGAGGCAGCTGTGAGGACTGGGACCTGGTCTTATCTTAAAAGAGACTCTGTCACGGATGTCCCCAAACCCCTTGACTGAACTCAAGTTGCCACAGGCCTCTCAGTATGGTTTTCAGCAGACGAACCCACTGCAGGGTCAGGTGGACCTGGGCTGGATCCTGACTCTGCTAGACAGCAGCAGTATGAACTTGTTCCAACCATCTAAGCCCTAAAGACTATTGTCCTTTGTAAAATAAAAGTTCCCCACTTAGTGAACTGTTAAGATTTTGATGTACTGTGGTCCCAGGTACACACCTAATCTCTACTACTGTTTGTGGTGCTGTTTAGAATTGGGAGAAATACTGGGAATTATTTTCCTTTAATATTTTGTCCTAAAAGGCAAAAATTTTCTTGAGTAAACAGAAAGTAGATTAAGGAGAAATTTAAAATTTGATAAGGATGAGAAGTTAAGTTCATTGAGGAGGAGGCATCCATGGCAAAGCCAAAGATCATGGCCAGATACAAGAGGGCAGCAACAGGTGATGTGTCTGCCACATGATCATATTGCTGGGAAGGGCTGGAAGCATTGAGAAGGAGACAGAGACAAGCAGGTGGTGGGTGGTGTATATAAGGGCACAAAGTGCTTCTTACATCGTTTTTTATATTTAAGATCGGAAAACCCCAGGAGTCTACCCATGAAGGCTGGCCAGCTAGTAAGCCTCTGGCACAACTTTATTTACTATGAAAATTGAAAAGGAGACAAACCTGGAGAAAAAAACGGTACTGCTAAGTTTAAAAATGAAGATGTGGGGGCTAGGGAGGTAGCTCAGTTGGTATGTACCCCGGGCTTGTACCCCAGCACCACATAAACTAGGTATAGTCTATAATCTTAGCACTTAAGAAGAGGAAGGAGGGTCAGAAACCCAAGGTCACCCTCAGCTACTGTGAGTTCAAGACCACTGTAAGCCACATGAAACTCTGTGTGTGTGTGTGTGTGTGTGTGTGTGTGTGTGTGTGTGTATGTGTGTGTGTGTGTGTGTGAGAGAGAGAGAGAGAGAGACAGAGACAGAGACAGAGACAGTGAGAGACAGAGACACAAAGACAGAGACACAGAGACAGACAGAGACAGAGACACAGAGAGAGATGGGGGAGGGAGGGAGAGGGAGAGAGAGAGGATATATAGAGAGAATATAGAGAAAAAATAGTTTCTATCTGTGTAGAAACAGTAAGCTGATATTTTTGTATTTGCACAAACTCTGAAATATATTCAATAAACTAATGAAACTATTTCCCCCTAGGGCATGAGGTAGAGGCTGGAGTAATCCGGAGAGCTGGAGGCAAAGCTTGACTGTATCTTTTTTTCTTTTTTTTCATTCTTTTCTCTTCCTTAGTGTTGACTTGATAAACCACGTGCACTCATTACCTATTTAGAAACCAAACTAGGACTAGGTGACCGTGTGGCCAGAGCATATGTGAACAGCACGGTAGGTAAGACTTGAGACAAGTCAAGTGGGGAGCCAGGCAAAGAGGAGAGAGCCATGGGCAGAGAGGGCAGAGGGAAAGCCAAGAAGAGAGAACAAAATGACAGGCAGGCTGCCAGAAGCCAGGGAGCCAAGGAAGCTAGAAGCCAGGGGGACAGCAAGCTCCTGACAGGTGGCTCAGGGAAGCCAGGCAGCCCGGGGTTATTCCAGGACAGAGATGGACTTACTGCCACTGAGCAAGACCCTGTTCTCTAGCAGGTATACCTAATCAGAGAGGAGGCTGGACAGGATGTGTGTACCACTGCCATAAGAAATGAATTCCCTTAGGCACATGCAACGCCGATGGAAGACAAGGCCTTCCTTTCACTCTGTGTATTTATCTTTTCAGAGTCTCAGCCTCCATGGACTAAGGTAGATGAAGCCCACTCTCTCTCTTGCTCTCTCTTTCTTCTTCTCTGTCTCTGTCTCTGTCTCTGTCTCTGTCTCTGTCTCTCTCTCTCTCTCTCTCTCTCTCTCTCTCTCTCTCTCTCTCTCTGTCTCTCTGTCTGTCTGTCTCATTTTTCCTCCCTCCCCCTCCCTCTCTCCTTCCTTTTTATTAAGAGAGACCACAAAGTTAGTAACTCTGATTGCAAAACAGACCCTGTTTTTCAGGACCTTGGAAAGACTGGAATGTTCTAACTCTCATAAGTGTGCTTGGGCTGAATGGATGAGAAGCTTTATTCTGAGTCAGTTTGCTTGAGGTGTCCCAGCTCTCTGCAACTCTATTGGAGCTTGCTAGTAGAGGCTCTCTGGAGCCCTCCCCTCCCTGCTTTTAAACATGAAAATAACAATGTCTAATTATAGTGTTGTTGTGAGGGTTGACTGGTCTACTGGTTGAATGGCCAAAAAGCTTCAAAATGTTGCCGATTTCAGAGGGCTTGGGATATTCCAGTGTGTGCATAGACACAACTGGTTGAACATCCTGGAATCAGGAAACTTAGACATCCCTAATTCTCTGAAATCAGAAATGTCTTGAACATCTAAAACACTCTAAAATCTGATGTGGCACTCAGACATTGCCAGACTTTGAGCAGTTAGGTTTTAGATTTGTGGCTCCTCAGCGGTTAACACATAAAGTATTCAGGACAATGTCGGGCACATGGTAGATGCCATGGCTGTTGGCTACAGGTGTGAATACTCATCTCACTGCAGGACATTGATGCCACCATCTGAGGCACACACTCTCTAAGATGTGTTCATTTCTCAGAAAAACACTGCTAACTCTATGCTCATTGTAATCCTGGCATGGACCTCAATATGTAATCTATTAAAATAGAACTGGGGGCAAAAAAAAAAAAAACCCCAGTTCCTTCCATTATAGAGCAAGTTAAACTGGGTCTGTAAGTCCAGCTACTCAGGGAGAGGAGTCAGAGGGCTAACTCAAGGCTGTCCTAGACAACCCTGCGAGACTCAAAATAAAACAACAAAGGCTCAGTGGTAGAGTGTGGGCCTAGCATGCAAGACCCTATATATGCAATCTCTAGTAACACACACACAAAACCAAAAACCCACACTCATATGCAAATTCATTACTACTCTGAGTAGATTCAATAAAGGAAAGTTACATTAGTGGTGAAATTATAATAAATAATTATAAAAGACTGAAGAAATCTACAAGAGCTTAGGGCTCAAACTGTTTTACAAGTGTCTTCTTTCCTCTCATTTGGGAAGGGAGAAAACAAATTGTGTGTGTTTTCTGCAAAAAAAAAAAAGACGATAGCAAACTCCAATTTTCAGAACAAAAGGAAGGCCTTGTCTTGAAAGTTGGATGCAAACTTGTACAGCAGCCCCCAATCATAGTCCTTAGTCACTCAGGGGGTGTGGTCCCAAACCCCCTGTGGATGATTAAAACTTTGTATTGCTCCAAACTCTACCGGTGCTGGCTTCCTGCCCCTGTATCTCCACACCTATGATAAGTCTTAATTAGTAAACTCCACACAGTAAAGAAGAGCAATTTGGGCCCATATACTATGATGTGCATATGCAAATGTGGTCTCCTCTCAAAGTATCTTTCTGTGCTGTGCTCATCCTTTCTGTGTGAGTGAGATGATACTTTGGAGAAACATCTAACAGCTCCTCTGGGAGTCTCAATTTCCAGCATCACTACTCTCGTGCTTTGGGAAATGTTTAAATGGAGAGAGGATAATATGAACGCTGGTATCTTGACAGGATAACGGAAGACCCAGCTATGTATCGGGCAGGTAACACCCAGTGCATGGATGCACAACCAAGGACAATGGACAGGACAAAAGACTCCATCCTGCTATACTCAGAATAGCATGCACTTTTAAATGTACATAATGTTTACTTCCGCAATTTTCCATTTAATAGTTTTGGGCCTCTGCTGACTGTGCATCAGAAAAACCATGGAAAGTGAGCTCCTGGATAATGGGGAACTACTGTGTGTATTTTTAGTTAGCATATGATGTTTAAGGTAAGGGTCCTTGCTTTTCCTGGTTCTTCTTCTTCCCCCACCTAATAACAAATCACTTGGTCTCTATGTCACTGCCCAGTAATTTTTAAACTGTCATCATTATCAACCATCAATAGATACATCTATCTCAATCTCCATCTGCATTTCTACAGTATGTTTCTATATTTTTCTCCTCTGAAATTCTCAGTGTTTGTACAGCATTGCAAGAGAATCCTTGTGCTATGCACAGTTTGATGGTCATCAATCTCCCTGACATGAAAGCTGAGCTATACTCTTCCAGAGCTCGGACTAGTCTCTTTGGAAAACCTCAGACACACTGGCAAACTGTCTTTCCTCTTATCTGGACATAAAGGGCCCTGGTTTATTACCAAGAGCACCAGAGATTGACCGACGTTGTTAGATAGGCCATGCTCAGAATTAGGAGATAGCCAGACTTGCAGTTTCCTGGAGAAGAGACTTGAGGACTCTTCACCTCTGGTCATAGTTTTTGTCTGGGGTCAATTCCTCAGGACCTAATCTAAGTTCTGAGTGTCTCAAGTCACTTTATCTCTTTCTTCCTAGCATTTCTGAGAGCCTGTAACTTTAAATTTATTTGTGAATTTATTGTTCTACTGAACAATTCTCCTTTATCGGATTCTTCTCCCCTCCACCCTCCACCCCCCACCCCCGTTTCCTGGAAGTAGAGACTGCATTTCCTCTTTTTAATCTTCTCCCACCCCTAGAATCAAAACCTGTGTTGAGAATGTGAAATAAGCTCAATAAATATGAGATAGACAGATAGATGGATTCGTGGACAGATGGATGTAACCTGAAGGTATTCCTGTCACCAAAAGTCACTCATAAGCACTTACTTTGCCAGCACAGGTTGCTGAACACTTAATTTCTGTTCCTGTGACACTGCCCCCACCTTCATAGGATAAACCCAATAAGACATTTACATTTCAAAAACGGACAAGAGAGCTAGCAGGACATTTTTACAATGTTCCCAACCCAACTAGGAAGCCTGCACCTTGATGCTGGTCATTTCCCAGGCTTGCATCACTGTAAAAGTAGAGCTCTTGTTTAGATTCCAGATTGACAACGAAGAGTACTAAGGGCTGGGGCTGGCATGACTAAGTATGACTCCTTGGATACTCTACCTGAAATATTGAACGGGTACAAACCTCCCGATCAGTCCTGGTCCATGTTCACATCAGTCCTGTCTTTATAGAAGTCTGGTACCCTGTTCATAGATTTTTTTTTTTTTTTTGGCATTCGTTTTTTTAAAAAATATGAATCAAAATGTCTTTTTCTTATCACTGTTGACTTGAGTTGCCTCCCTACCCCACCATCATCAGTAAGGGCCACCAATGCATAGGACCAGCTTTATCCAAAAGAGACATTGCATAGAAGCAGCCGCACAGGGACATCACACCAGGACCTAGAGGAATGTCCTGGCCACCTCTCCTAGCACCTGGAGCAAGGCCTTGCTAACACCACAGATACTGGAGAATGGAGAGGATGAAGTTCTGTTGCCACAGCCCCTCCCTCTTGTTTTTGGTACTGGGTTCTGGCTAGCATTGAGCTGCTGTCACTCCTATGATGTGGTTCTTGGAATGTCACTCCTCACTCTCTCACACTGTGACCTCTCTACATTCCCGCGTGTTGGCCTCTGGAATTTGGGGTTTTGTAGAAAAGGAAGCCATCATGTAAGAAATGAAAAGGCACCTTTGAAATCCATTCACTTGTTAAAAATGCCCTGGGGCTGGAGTGGGTGGGGCCGGGCGGGGGCTGGGGAAGTACTACCTTTAACTTAAATCTTGAGATAATCCTTGAGATAATCTAGAGCTCCCTGAATAGAACAGATTTCCAAAGGAGCCTCAGATCCTGTCAGGTTTTTCTGTCCCTTGATTTAGTCACAGCAGCAACTTCCATAAAGAAAACCTACTTGTGTTGGATGCTTCCGATTTTGGCACACTTTAAGGCTTCCACTTCATCCCTAGCCTCGTTCTCTACACTTCCATACAGCTATGGACTCACTCTTGACCTTGTGGCAACTACGACGATACCTCCTTACCTTTCTAGAAAATCCTAATCCTTCAATAAACACACACACACACACACACACACACACACACACACACACACACACAGCAAAAACAAAAACAAACAGAAACCAAGAATTGCTCTCCTGGAGCCTACTAGAAACCGATGAGATTTACATGTAGCCAAGAATGGTTGAAGAAGTGTGGTTTCTCTCCCCACCTCGCTCCCTCTCTGTACTGGTTCCCTCAGTGGCCATTTTCTGGGTATCCAGCTCTGAATGGGGTTTCCCAACTTCTTAACGAAGGCTGTCTGCATGACGCTATAAAACCCACTATTACGTGTGGATCTAGGAGCAAATTAGAAATCAACAAAGCACAAGGCAAGGGTCCCAGGTCTCAGCTTCTGCCGGTGCTATGGAGACCATTACAGAGGGATGAGAAGCTGTGCCGGTATCAATAGCTGCACACATTTCAAATCTAGATTATGAACATAAATATGAAGACTGTCTCCTTTTATGCTCTACACGACACCAAAGTTTCCAGCCGTTCTCAATGAGCAACATTAATACTTAGATTTATTTTCCTTAGAATCCTTCATAGAAGATAATTCTCGAAGAAAATAAATTATGAAGTGCCACAAAGGAAGAATTTATGGTGAGATTCGGAAAAAGGATTGACTACTTTCCCTTGTTTAGTACCAAATATATACACACATATATACATATATGTGTGTGTGTGTGTGTGTGTGTGTGTGTGTGTGTCTGCAGGAAGAATGGGTGCCTGTTAAAAAGATAAAAATTCAAAGCCTAAAAAAAAAAAAAAAAAACTCAAAGCCTAGCTTGGACCCAGAGATTCTTCGGTGGGTTCCGGCACTGGCCACCAAGCCTGATAACTAGAGTTTGATCCCTGTGGAACCTATATGGTAGAAGGGGAGAACCAACTCCTGCAGGTTGACCTCTGACCTCCACATGTATATGGTGGCTGACCTCCACGTGTACACCATCACATCTGTACACATGCATGTGCAGTGCACACACACATGAGGGGGTAGGCGGGAAATAAGATGTAAAACTAAGAACGAAATAACAACAGCCGAGTCTGGCTTGGGAAAGCTGAATGAGGTATGCAGAATAATCTTAGGGTTGAAAGCTACAGCATGAAGACTCCTTAGTCCTACAACAGACTACTTGTGGATGAAAATAACACTTACCTAATGGTCTGATTATGGTAGCTTTTCAAGTCCCATCCAATGCTGGCAGTGACCACTATCTACATTGGAAGAGAAATATACAGGTCAGGTAAGGCTGCACACCCCACGCTATAAATATATATGATCCTTGGTATAAATTACTCATGAAATGTGCTTGTCCTTCTCCTGATTAATTTCTACAAAAATAAAATTAACAGTTTACTAGCCCTGTACATATTTTAAGACTTAATAAATTTAGCTCTCCCCAAGTGACTGGATGCTGTGTCTAAAAATATCTACAATACAATTTCTGCCAGTGGGTTTTATGCTTCCAGACTTCAAGCCAGAGGTTGACTGGATGTGTCTGTCTATGCTTCCAAACTTCTTGTAAAGAAGACAAGGAAGTACACCTGACAAGTACAAGTAGGCTTAGAAGTTTTACTGATTTACCAGAGCCATAGGGGGCTGGGGGGAGGGGAGAGAACTCTTGATCCTGCCACCCTTCCCATAAGGAGCAAGAGTCATTCCCCTCATTTCTGTGACGACAATGTTTTGCTCATGGTGTTATG
>JADRCD010232032.1:0-12311 GCA_019843815.1 Montemys delectorum | reverse complement strand
GAAGAAGAAGAAGAAGAAGAAGAAGAAGAAGAAGAAGAAGAAGAAGAAGAAGAAGAAGAAGAAGAAGAAGAAGAAGAAGAAGAAGAGACCAGCATCACTGAGGTGAAATCATCTTCTGGGAAGTATTTTCTGAGAGCACAAAGAAGCTGTGTTTCAGAGATAGCCAAAGTTGTACCTCATGCTGCAGCTGGACTTGGTTATGTGTAAGAGTTACCCAGGAGATATTGGTTTTGAAGACATGAAGAGGCATGAAGAGCAGCTGAGGCTTGGAACTGTGAGAGGCCATGGAAGACCATTGGTGAAGGTGCCGCCTCAGTTGATGGCACAGGCCTGATGGGGTCATGCAAAAGATTTGAAGTTTGGCACTATAAAGAGAGCCTATGAGAAGCTATTGGTAAAACCTAGTTGTAATGGAAGACCCCAGTGTATTGGAAATGCTAGTATCATGGGATGATCACCAAAACAGCATTGGCAGTGGAGTTGATCAATCTGACTTAGAGTGCTAGAGGGTAGAGCTGGAGAAGTGACCCAAGCCCTTTGGAGAAGCCCAGAAGATCAAGTGTGGATCCTACACAT
Organism: Montemys delectorum; assembly: GCA_019843815.1. Lineage (NCBI taxonomy): Eukaryota > Metazoa > Chordata > Mammalia > Rodentia > Muridae > Montemys > Montemys delectorum. Next base: position 11,735 of record JADRCD010232032.1, on the reverse strand, counting down.
TGAAAGAAGAAGCTGTGGCATTAAGGTTGCCTTGGAGACCCCCAAGGTGTTCAAGATGCCAGAGCCATGGGCTATCTGCTGAGGAAAGCTGCTAACAGGGAGTTGAACCAGCCCAGGAGAAAGAACTTTGTTATAGTCAACAAAGATGAAAAAGGAATTGGAGATCTGAAAACTGTTTTGACATCAGACATGGAGATGCAGAGTTTGGACTTTGCCCAGTTTGTTTCCTCATTTGATTCGGGGATTACAGCTAAGTGATCAGATGAATCTCAAAAGAGACTTTGAACCTTGGACTTTTAACATTGTTGAGACTGCTATAGACTATGGGGACTTTTGAAGTTGGACTTAATGTATTCTGAATTATGCCATGTTCAGGTATGGCCCCATAGAGTCATATGTTTGAACAAGCATATGATGGCCAGGGAGTGGAATGTGATAGTTTGTATATGACCAGGAAATGGCACTATTAGAAGGTATGGAGTAGGTGTGGCCCTGTTGGAGTAGGTGTGTCACTGTGGGCATGAACTTTAAGACCCTCATCCTAGCTGCCTGGAAGCCAGGATTCTGCTAGCAGCCTTCAGATGAAGATGTAAAACTCTCAGCTCCTCTTGCACCATGCCTGCCTGGGTGCTGCCATACTGCCACCTTCATGACAATGGACTGAACCTCTGAACCTGTAAGCCAGTCACAGTTAAATATTGTCCTTATAAGAGTTGCTTTGGTCATGGTATCTGTTCACAGAAGTAAAATCCTAACTAAGACACTGACTAAAAGTAATTTCGAGTGAATGCAAGCAAAACAGCATGCTATGCATGCCAGATGCCTGCTTCTATTTGGTCAATACAACAGTATTGAAGTAAATGCTGCATCTCCAGGACCTTCTCCTCCAATTTGAGGATTTTATGGATTTTATCGTCTTAAAGGTAATCATTGTGGCAAGTCTGTCCTCCTGTTAACTGCCAAGATGTTGAGGTTGACTCTTAAAAAACAGAACGAAAACAAAAATAAACAAAACAAAAAAAAAAGTGTTTGTTTGACTGGAGATGCTAGGAGCTCACAGAGAGGTAACAATTAAAATGCATTACCCGGAGGAAGAGATGCAGAAGGGTGAAGCTGGCAGGGAAGGACGGGGCATTTGTGATGCACAGATTGTGGGCTGATTACAGAGTCTGGATTAAGGCCATGCCAGAGTGAACACCTTGGTTGTTTAAAAGTTAATTCAAGCAAATATGAAATTGGAGAATTGGATGGCTCCACTGTAAAATGTTCTAATTAGAGCTTTACCACATATTCATGAAAAGATGGAGCATCAAAGATGCTTCATTTGAGTGCATGGTATGATGTCATCTACCTCTCTTAGGTGACTCTGAGAAGGTTCTGCAGAGTGTTCACTCCAAAAGAGCTAAGTCCTTAACTCAATAAATACTGAGTCAGCCTGACTGAGGGAGGCCCCAGGAAAAGGAGCTAAATGATACAAGGCATTCCTTTAATATATATTTTCTCAAATTTGCTGCCACACACTTGAAAAGAACATTTTGCACATCACCGTCTTATTTGTTTTTCCCACCATGAAGCACAGACTGGGAACACAGAGTGATAAAAACTCAAACAAGACCAAATACTTTAGAGCAAAACATATTGGATCAAAATGTTTGGCCCTGAAAACTTCAGTGTGTCTGAATTTCTTTGGTCATTTCCTTAGGCTACATGAAAGAGGATTTGAAATGGAGAGAAATCCTATTCTAAACTGTTATTCTCACATTCGTGAGTCCCTGGAGAATTTATATATGCTGTTGATTTCATTTTCTTTTTATATAGGCATATAAATTATATATTTGATCTAAGCAAAAGGTCTAGCATAATCCTGCAGTCAAATGTATTCTGCAGGGAGGCAGCATTTGCATACTTGTTGTGCTTAAATTCCAATGTGAAAGATGACTAAGACATACAAATGAACATGTTCATGCTGTAGGCATGAACAGTCAGCCTAATTGCAGCCCATTATTCACACATATGCAGTGTGTGCCTTTTGCACGGGCTATGTGTCTTCTACAGGACGCCCGGAGACAGAAAGATAAAGACAATGAGGAGCCTCTGCTTTAGAAGGGATCCACAAGAAATGTTCAACATCCTCAGTCATCCGGGAAATGCAAATCAAAACAACTCTGAGATTCCATCTCACACCAGTCAGAATGGCTAAGATCAAAAACTCAGATGACATCAGATGCTGGTGAAGATGTAAAGAAAGAGGAACACTCCTCCATTGCTGGCGGGATTGCAAACTGGTACAACCACTCTGGAAATCAGCTTGGCGGTTCCTCAGGAAATTGGACATAGTACTACCAGAGGACCCAGCTATACCACTCCTGGGCATATACCCACAAGATGCTCCATCATGTAATAAGGACACATGCTCCACCATGTTCATAGCAGCCTTATTTATAATAGCCAGAAACTGGAAACAACCCAGATGTCCCTCAACAGAGGAATGGATACAGAAAGTGTGGTACATCTACACAATGGAGTACTACTCAGCTATTAAAAACAATGAATTTATGAAATTTTTAGGGAAATGGATGGAACTAGAAAATATCATCCTGAGTGAGGTAACCCAATCACAAAAGAACATACATTGTATGCACTCACTGATAAGTTGATATTAGCCCAAAAGCTCAGAATACCGAAGACACAATTTACAGACCACATGAAGCTCAAGAAGAAGGAAGATCAAAGTATGGATACTTTGGTCCTTCTTAGAAGGGGGAACAAAATACCCATGGGATAAGCTACAGAGACAAAGTGTGGAGCAGAGACTGAAGGAAAGACTAGACCATCCAGAGACTGCCCCATCTAGGGATCCATCCCATATACAACCACCAAACCCAGACACTATTGTTAATGCCAACAAGTGTTTGCTGACAGAAGCCTGATATAGCTGTCTCCTGAGGGGCTCTACCAGTGCCTGACAAATACAGAAGTGGATGCTCTCAGCCAACCATTGGACTGAGCACGGGGTTCCCAGTGGAGGAACTAGAAAAAGGACCCAAGGAGCTGAAGGGGTTTGCAGCACCATAGGAGGAACAACAATATGAACCAACCAGTTCCCCCAGAGCTCCCAGGGACTAAACCAAAGAGAACACAGGGAGGGACCCATGGCTCCAGCCGCATATGTATCAGATGATGGCCTTGTCAGTCATAAGTGGGAGGAGAAGTCCTTGGTCCTGTGAAGGCTCTATGCCCCAGTGTAGGGGAATGCCAGGAACAGGAAGCGGGAGTGGGTGGGTAGGTGATCGGGGGAGGGGGGACAGGATAGGGGGTTTTCAGAGGGGAAACCAGGAAAGGGAATAATATTTGAAACATAAATGAAGAAAATATCTAAGAAAGAAAGGAAGAAAGGAAGAGAGAGGAGGGGGAGGGAGAGAGAGAGAGGGAGGAAGGGAGAGAGAGAGAGGGAGGGAGGGAGAGAGGAAGGAAAGAAGGAAGAAAGGAAGGAAGGAAGGAAGGAAGGAAGGAAGGAAGGAAGGAAGGAAGGAAGAGACAGACAGAAAGAAAGAGATCTACAATCCCATTAGAGCTAAGAGCCTTCTACAAGAAAAATCTTGCACCCTTGTGTTCTTTAACATACTGTAAATACTTATTGAATGGATGAATGTGTACATGATATTTAGAAATGGTAAAGTAAAAAATTCCTTACTATTAAAATGCAATGCTTCAAGACTGTGAAGATGAGTTTACCATATCAAACACACACCATGATACCATAGTTAGGGCCTTGGGAGCCCAGTAAGAGAAGTTTGGTCCTGTTTCTTCCCTTAAGAGAACTCATCCCATAGAAACCAAATAGCCAGCCTCACACCTGGCTGTATCATGCCCAGCTGTGTACTATACATGACCCTGGACTCCATTTGTGCCTACTTTGGGTCAGATTCCCGGCCAGCTGTGAGAGGAGGACTCTAAAGACGGTTGGACTGGACTCTTGTAGGAACCAGAATCCAGGAGTGGGTGAGGGAGGCGGAGTTGTGTACTCAGAAACAGACTCCGGAGACCAGCATCCTGGTACAGATCTACTGTATTGTGCAGCAGCGAGCATTTTTTTATATAACTTTTGGAACAACGAGGAATCAACCTGAGCTCTGGAGTAGTCAACTATCCCATTGTCACTATGGGGAGGTGCCAGGATGCCAGCACCCAAGGGGACTTCCGTAAAGACAGGGATGCAGCCAGCACCCTGTTCCGGATCCATTCTGAGGCTTACTAGTTTACAATGATCCTCTATTTGTATCACTTAGTATGCCAGCAGACATGGGCACTCGTACTATTAGGTAGGTATGTTTAGCCTCTCTCATTGTCCACCAGACCCCACACAAGGGCCATAGCACCCACAGATTCTAATAGAAAAGACTAAATAAGCTAATTTTTGCATTTTCTCCCACAGGGACTAACTAATAATACAGCAATTGTTCTCATATAGTCTGTGTTCTAATATTTTTAACTATTATTTATCTCCATAAATAAGGAACAAATCATAAGTAAATTAGCTATCAGGAAAGAAATTCAGAAATATATTTCTTAGCGTTTCCAGACTAAGGCTCTATGGGTCTTTCAAAAGCCAACAGTCATGAACTAGCTTGCATTGTCACCTCACATACATCCTACTGCTAGAACTAGTATTTTCTTCAAGATAAGCTAATTCCAAAAATTGAAATCTCAACCTCTAGATCCAGTCCAAATTAAAACATGGAATTTTGGAAACTTCCATAGCAATTATTCCACAGTGTTCTAGTGTGCTGTAAAGACAGAGGAAGTTTAATTGTTTAGATGTGATCTGCCTCTCTGATTTATTTTACAAGAGCGGGAACTTTGATGTGGTAATCAGTGGGTAGTTGTTACATGTGGCCTGATGATTTCAATAGGAACTATTTCCAGTCCAATTGCTGACTCAGTTCGAGTAGTCATCTTACAAAGGTACAAAGCAGATGATTTCAAAATCTCAGAAATAACTCAGAAACCCTCTGAGACCTGTCTGGCCATCCCACAGATCCCATTACTCGAGTGAATGAGAGAACAGAGCTTGAGCAAGAAGATGTAGCCGAACCTAACTGACTTCTGGAAAACCGTGCAAGGCCTCTTTACAGCTGCCAGTGAGTCTTGGAACTGTAGGACCTGTAACAGTAAAAGAAGGCAGAAGGCTTCCCTGGGGCTGTCAGGACTTACAGGCTGTCACATTTTTTTAAGTAGGAGGAGAAGTAGGTCATGACTCTCACTCACTCTTGCTGCCTGAAGCATGCGGGGTGACTTAGTTCTTGTAACATGCAAGAAAAAAAAAGCGAAAGAAAGAAAGAAGGAAGGGAAAGCTTGGAATTTTGGCACTCACATCCTCCATAAATCTGAATAAATCCCCAATAGAGTCACTCTCTGAGCCATTTGATAGTTAGAATTTGAATGTGGTTGTCAGTAGGAGTCTCCGTGGATTCTAAAAGAAAATGGGAGAATTCCTTTTTAAATAATGTTGTATCGTGATGATTCTTCTGCACATCTGAATCTAAATATTTGCCATATGAGAGCATGCTACCCTTTCTATCACACAAACAAACAGAAGGGGGTTCTAAACCCAACCCGTGTGGAATGGCCTTCTTCAACCACTAAAGACAACGGGGGACTGTGGTGTGGCTCCCCTTCAGTGCACACCATTCCTGTCGGCCAGATGCCTTTCTGTGCCAAATGCCAACATGAAGAGGGCCAGCTCAAAAGCCCACAAATAGCTTGGGAGTTCACTAATATGAGACTTCGCCGTTTAATTGCATAGAACTTCAACACAATGGAAGACTCCATTTTGGATTTATGCAACGTTAAGGCTGTCTTGCGTCTTTCCTCCTACCACACACTTGAGCACAGGCTTGTCTGCTAAGTATTGTTGGAGTGCCAAAAACAACACAACACTGTTGAACACACTTTCACAGATTATACACGCTGTTGCTGACTATTGTGTATGGGTTAATGACATAAAATTGAGCCTCAGCTTGTTATTCTGATACTCTGACTATCCATAATGACATAAACATGTGCTCATCAACCCAGATGATTTATCATCCTGAAATTCTATTCCTTACTTCCTCCTCATCTTTCAACTTCTAGCTCTATGCAGCATACACACACACACACACACACACACACACACACACACACACACCTCTACTCTAAGACTGAATAAACAAACTCTCCTTCCCTATGCTCTTTCTGTCCTCTGCCTACAAGTCTGCATTGCATGTGGCAGACTTACATGAGTCTTCCCCATGATGATAAACCACAAGAGGAACCGTGTCTTGTTCCAGGCCTAGCACACAGCCATGTGTAACAAGCACGGACAGATAGGTGGGTGATTAAGCAGTGTGTGAATCATGTCAGTGAAGGCATAGCTAAGATAGAAAGTTGGAATTGTTTTTGAAATACAGAGTTTAGAAGATCCGAGCATTGACAAGAATGAAGCAGGAGGATTGTGAGTTGGAGGCCAGCCAGGCCTACATTGGGAGATTCTGTCTCAAAACCAAAATCTGATGTTTTATCGACTTTTAGGTTAACTATTTTAGTTGGTATACAAAATAATGGCTCTCATCATGGCATTCTCAAAAATACCCATCATTGTAACTTGCTCATGTTAACCTAACTTACTTCCCATCACCTTCTCTGACTTTGTTGCTCTCCCTCCTCCCCAATAGTCCTCCCCCCTCTCTGTGCATATAGGTTTGTTAAAGCTAGATCTCTCTCCTTTCCCAATAGTAGTCCCCCTGTGTGTGTGTGTGTGTGTGTGTGTGTGTGTGTGTGTGTGTGTGTGTTTGCATGTAGGTTTGTTAAAGCTAGAATCTATATATATCAAAAATAGGCAACATTTTATCTGTTTCACCCATTACCCTCTCCTGTTCTCATCTCACTTTACATCTCTTCTTCCCCCTCTACTTGTCTGTGAAATATATAATACATATTCATAGATCTATAATAATGTATAGAAAAGAGAAAACATTAAATGCTTATCTAAGTCTGATTTATCTCTTTGTAACGGGATTCCCTTCGGTTCCACCCACTTTTTTGATAATAAAATAATTTCCTTCTCCTTTGTGTCTGAGCAAGACTCCACTGTATTTAGACGCCACTTTCCTCATCCATTCACCCAGGGCACACAGAGTGGTTCCACAGCGCGGCTGTTGGGGACACTGCAGTAATAAACGTGCCTGTGAGGCGCCTGAGTCATGTTGACTTAGCATTCCCTGGCTGGTCTAACTGGGCCACATGGCTTTATTTGGGGATCTAGTTAATGGTCAGCCTTCTCTTGAGGGCTCAAATCTTAGCACCAGTTATACAAAGTAAAACAAACACTATGACAGCAGCCCCTCACACTGAGTGAGACTGAGAAATAGCCCTTAAACCGATATGAGCCCCCCAATCACCACAGAGCAGAAAATAGCAAAACATGGCAAGTGTACCATAAAGTTAAAAGTCTACAGGGTAAATGTAGACGTATCAAATTAATGAGGCAAAGGAAAGGATGGAAAATGTAACAGGGGTTAAATAAATGGAGAGGAAGAGTAAGAGAGGTGAAAAATGCTGTCAAGAGGAAGAGAAAGGACGGAGGATAATAAAAGGAAAATATTTATCTAGGAAAAACATTAATAAATATGATGATGCCATGAAGAAATAAATTATTTCATGTTAACCTAAAAATGTTAATTTAAAGCAATGAGAAAATTCGATAAATATAGGAAGGGAAACAAAAACTAAAACATAAAGCTTTAAAAAAAGATAAAATTAAAATACTACTAAAAGTACAGTAAAGCAAAAGGTGGAAGGGCACAAAAAAAGCGAAAATTCCACCCAATAGTTAGAAAAAGTATTAAACATAAGTAAGTAAACAGAGAACGAAAAAAAAAATGTAAAACCTTAAAAAAAGAGAGAGAGAAAGGCTGGAAAGTAGGTGGAGTATGTGCCCAGTGTGAGTGACCCAGGTTCCATCCCAGCACTACAAGGCAGCACTACAAGGCGCAGTGGCACACTCCTGCAACCCACCACTTGGGAGGTGGAAGCAAGAAGATCGAAGTTCAAGCTCATCTTCCATTACATAGTCCCTGCACAGCCGGAGAAGCTAGAAGCTATTATCTAAAGCAGAGTAAAATGGGAAGTGGGGGGATGGGGGACAAAACACAAGGCGTGAAAAAGAGGAAGGGGTTGGGGTAGATTTCTGTGGCTGTTTTTCCTCCAAAACTGAAATCTTCCAGGTATAATGGGGTCCACTGAGCTTACAGGCTGTCTTAAGCTTGTGTACCAGGCTTCTGCAGAGCCGAATGGTAATTTCCCTTCTCTGCCTACCTACGCCCTCTGCTGGCAGACTTACCTTTGCAGTCTGTGGATGCAGGTCCTCAAACCTTCCTGAGATTCCCCAGTTCACACCCCTTGGGCAGCTAGTGCATAACAGAAAGCCAGCCTAGGAGAAACTTAACACAGCACTGAGAAATATGCAGACAGTCTCTGTACTTTCATCGTATGTGTGTGTGTGTGTGTGTGTGTGTGTGTGTGTGTACGTGTGTGTGTGTCTGTGTCTGTGTGTGTCTGTGTGTGTCTGTGTGCGTCTGTGTGTGTCTGTGTGTGTGTGTCTGTGCATAAAACCTTCATTCCCTCTTTAGAATTTTTTATTCTTATCCTGATTCTTCTTCAATTTGCGACTAAGAAGTGATTTCTCATCTACCATCCACACTCTGAAGTCCATCTACCAATATTTTCTTAAAATAAAAAAAAAATACCTATAGTCTCAGGTACTCAAGAGACTGAGACAGAGGGAGCACTTGAAGCCAGATGGTTTTTTAAGATGAGCTGGGCAACATAGCAAGAGCTGTTGATCAGTGGACACAGCGCAGTAGACAAGACTCAAGAGTCCAGTTATAATTTGACACACTTACAGTCTTCTGACTTTTGACAAGGACACAAAAATACACTGGAGAAAAGCCAGCATGCTGCTGGGAAAACTGGCTATCTATACAGTAAAGGAATGAAATTTGATCTTCCTTTCTCACCCTGAACACAAATCAGTTCTAGAAACCTCAGTGTTAACACCTGCAACTCTGAAACTTCTTGAAGAAAGACTGGGTAATACACTTCAGGATGCAGGCTCAAGTAAGAACTTTCTGAATAGGGCCCTGATTGCCCAGGAACTAGAACCCACAAGCAACAAGCAGGACCTCATATCAAGAGTCTCCACTGTAAAGGAGACTGTTATCTCCTAAGACTCAGGCTACAGAATGGAGAAAATGTCTTTGCCAACTACACACCTCATAGAGAACTCAAAAAATAAAACACTAAGAAAACAAACAACACAACTAAAAAGGGGCCTATGAAACTATCTGGGCCTATGGAACTAAACAGAGTTCTCAAAAGAAGAAACACAAATGGGTAAGAAATTTTTTTTAATCTTACAAATTTATAGGAGCCTAAGCAAAAGGTTGTTTACAGCGTGGATCATGGATGACACAAAGGCAGTTGCATCACTAAAAGCCCACCCAGTCTGAATGAGGACTCATGACAGCTGCATCTCCAAGTTCTCTGCAGGCAGCTTGTGGGACAGATCAGAGTCTCCTTCCAGTACTACAGCTGGTTGGAGAGTCTCCACCCTAGGTGTATGTTTAGTGTTTGCATAACCTGGGGGAAGAAGCCCTTGTGAATTTTGTTTGTTTCAGGAACTTCTTGAGATTTGTGAGTTGCTTACTTCCTGAATCTCATAAACCTACGCCATCCTCCCCTGAGATGTTTCAATTTGGATACATTTGTTATACAACCACCAAATCTTGTATCTTAGAATAATTTCAGTAGTGAAATTTTTCTCGATCAAGTTGTGCTTTGTAACAAAGCACAAATATCCATTTTAGAAGGAAAAGAGTAAAAATTCATCTGAAGATATTTGCAACATGTACTTTATGTCACATATCCCTTTATATAAACATTTTTTCATAAACAAGTTCTTTTAGCACTGTTATAAAAATATGTGTGAGGTTTTTATATGTGTGTATTAAAAATACATGGGTGCTTATATATTCTAGTATACATATGCTTGTCTGTATATATACATAAAATATACAGCATATGATGGTATGTGTGTGATAGCCAGCGCTTCTAACACAGACATATTAAACTTTGGCTTATTGCCCAAAAGTTTGATGTCAAGTGTTGAACTATAGCAGATGAAAATTGTTGAGTTGTTTTTTTTTTTTTTTTTTTTTTTAGTTACATGAAAACATTATGGGCAATGTCTTGAAGTCCAGAATATCATACCACAGACAGGAGTGTGGTTAGAACACACTCCACAGGTTGACTCTTTCTATCACAAACTTTGCACAACTGTGCACATCCATATATCCCCACACTAGGTCAACTCTACCATACCCTGACAGTATGAAAAAGTAGTCAACGTTTAAAACTATCAGCCCAGTTGTTCCTGAATATTCAGATCCACACCTCATCGGCTATTCCAAAAGAAGTTAAAAACTGAAGGTGAGGAAGGAAAATTAATTGATTTAAAATTTAGCTGAACTGAAGAAAAAAAAATCTAAGCTCGCTCCACTATGCTGAAGTTACAATTTATAGAAGCACATGAGACAAAAGCCAGAATCTGCGAAGACTTTGTTGTGAGACAGTTTAACTCCGCCCAGGTTGCGGCCAACCTCAGCAGGTTATATCCATCCTTAGCCAACTGCCTTCTGCCACCCAGCTCTTAGCATGGAGGGTCTGCTGTATTTCTGTAATATTCGCTGTCAGCCTTACCTCTTTTCTATGGCATTCTTCAGTTTTGAGAGATTTGCAGTGTTATACCATGTACTGTTGAGCTGACGTGGAATCTTCTGGAATGTGTCCATTCTTTGGAAGAGATATCAGAAACAAATGTATGTAGGAGTCGGACTAGTCAAGAAGCATTGCCTAAGATCCTTTCTTCACAGCCTTCCTCTTGGCTTTAGGACTGGCACAATGACTCATCCTTGTTGGTGTCTCTTAGTGCAGACAACTTTTGCCTCAGACCTTACATCTTTTCAATTATAGTTCTTTCCTTTTCTCGGTATATTTTTAAGGCATCATTGCTTAACTGTCTGCCATTGCCAGGATGAGATTCTTTCTCTGATTATCTGATCTGACCCCACACTGGGAAGGAGGAGGCAGATAGAGGCCAGAGTCCGAGATCAAATAAAAGCAAGAGACATCTAGAAGCGAGGACTCTTAGGCTGAGCTTACCTCAAATCTGTTCTCAAATGTTCATAAATAATTTGCATTTCAGGTAGAGAAGTTCCCCTATCCTTTCCATACTTTGGGAGCCCTTTATCTCTGTGTCTATTTACACTCTGCCTGATCTTCCACAACTGGTAAAGAGAAGCTTCCCCTCGTCCTTCTGTCTGGAGGCCAGCTTTGACCTCAGCCGGCCGATATGACAATTAAAAACACTAACTTTGTCATTGAAATCTGTGAGTTCTTCTTTTGCAACAGACAATGAAGAGATAAGCTATAAAGCTTGAAAAGAATATTACAATAACAAAACCTTTTCTATTATCAACTTACCAATACCTGTTTACAGGAAACCACTACCTACAGTATGGGAAGCGGGGATGATCCTGGCAACTGGGCTCTCCTCGGGTTTTAAATTTGGAGATTGGATGGCCACATATTTTCTTCACAGATGGCTGAGTCAAAAGAGATTAGCAGATATGCAC
>JADRCD010232031.1:0-11972 GCA_019843815.1 Montemys delectorum | reverse complement strand
TGTGTGTGTGTGTGTGTGTGTGTGTGTGTGTGTGTGTTGAGAATATATTTTTATCTCTAAAACTAACAAGTATGGGGCATGAGCATCATAATATGCTCACTCACACTGCTCTAAATTTTCATTGCGTTATGAAATATTTTTTTAGAAAAGTATTATCCTTAGCTATTACTGAGAAAAAAACGTCATTACTAGACATCAACAAGGTTGCCAAAAATGAAATGATACGTTTTACTGTAAGTTTAGCAGTATCTTGTTATCAACAATATATGATAGCATTAATGTATTTATTTATTTATTAGGGCCCTACTACATTAATCCAATAGTATATGCATTCTAGGTATGTAAATTCTCTTCTTTACATTTAATATCTTTAAAGTTTTTATTTTATCCATTCTAATAAATCTATATCAACAATATGATATGGTGACAGCATCTTCTGTGGAATATTTGTTTAATCTCCAATAAAATCATGTGGAAAGAACCATTAATAAATGTCAAGTGAGAATTAGGATATATACTGTCTTACACTGCAGCCTCTCAGCTCTTAACCTTCCTGGAAGGCCTGCCTCTGCAAGTACATCAGTCCTCTTCCGTGTGAGCTTACACTTCACTTCCCTGGCAGTTATTTTAGTGAAACATTAAAATCTATTATTCTTTTCCCATTAGTTTAAACTATTAATCAAACTGATGGTGCATTTTTTTCCTTTTAACCTGTGACATTTGTAGAGCTGTCCCTTTGTGCTAAGGAATTAACATTCAAACTAAAATATCAGCAGGCACGGCCAGTGAAACAAAACAAAACTCTAGATCTGCCACACTAGTGTAATTATGCACAGTTGAAAATTTTCAGTGATGATAGGAGAAAAAGACCTTGCTTACCATACTTGCCAATACCTGAGGTACACCTGAGAGCCATATTCAAGACTGAGAGCATTTTCTTTGTAATAACATACCCAGATTAAATCAATAATTGCTTACTATAATATAAATTCTGAAATTTTCCTTCTTAAAAAACACAGAGAAATGTTATAAGAATATGCTTTCATTTTTATCACAGGTGTGAGGATATGGGGCTACTTCGAACTGTCTGCAGTATCTATGATTTGTCTCATGCTCTAGTAGAGAAATGGTTTTACCAGCTGCAGATGAGGTTTATAATTCTGGGAATTTTTCAGAGGGTATATAAATGGCAGGGCCCCCAACAGATGTAGTCAGTGATTGATGTTCATTCAGGGGAATTCGTGGTGGTTTGTTAGTAGTCATGTTCAAAGAAGAAACAAAAAGAAAGAAAATAAATTAGATTCAAGGATTCTCTCTCTCTTCCTTTTTCCCTCTCTCCCTCCTCCCTCCCTCCTTCCCTCCCTCCCTTCATCTTATCTTTCCTATCTAGTGATGGAGGGTAAAACTGATTAAGGCAGATAAACAGTAGGAAAAAGAAGAACCCACAAAGTTAAGGACTAGCTACAGCTTTCCCCATCTTTTTCAATCTAAAGTGGCATTGAAAAACTAGTTACATGTATTTATATAGTACAATTTTTGAGATACATACATAGAGTTTAGACAAGCTTTAAGGAAATATGATATATGGTAGATTTATAACACTAAGGGAATATTGAGGCAAGAAAATTAACATATCCCTCACTTTATAACCTTAACATTTTTGAAGTTGGCAATTCTGAAAAGTAATCTCAGCACATAATTTTGGAATAAGCTACGTACAGTTACTAAGAGTAGTTACCATGATGTACATCTCTTCTTCCTATCAAATAAATAAGCCATTTTGCCCTTAGACCAACATCTTCCTTTTCCATAACTTCCTCTTTCCTAGCCGTGGTCACCTCTTTTTACTCCCTGCTTTCAAGTTACTGTTTTTAGGTAAAGATACCCATGCAGTATTTGTCTTCTAGTGCCTGGCATACTTCACTGCCCTTCATCCCTGATGCAAATAACACTACTGCCTTCCTTTTACATGTTGTATTAGTTCATTTCTGTTACTAATTATTTCTCTTGATATATGTGAAATGACATGAAGTCTTACCCAATGTTAACAATTGCACCACATGGTATACATATTTATTTTGTCCTTTGGATTTCTTCTACTAATTAGTAGTTTTTTTTAAATGAATCTGCCGTACCAGATAGTAGTTGGAATCTAGCAAATATTCAGTATTTTAGGTTTCTGGAGAACAATTAATTTAACATAATTGTTAATCTAAGGACAAAAGAAAATGTAGCATACAAAAGTCAGAGGAAACAGTAACACAAAACTATGGGACAGAAATTAAAGAAAATATTTCCATTTTAAGCTTAAAACCAATATGACAACTGTGCAATGTTTATTTATTCAGAATGCACACATACTAATAGCATTTGCTATGGTAAACTATTGTTATTATATGGTGGCGGCATGTGTTTTTAATCCTAATACTGGAAGGTAAAGACAGAAAAGCAAGGGTTCAAGGCCAGTTTTGGCGACAGAGCTAGTTTGAGACCTGACACTAACTTTTTATTGAGTCTTTGTTCCAAAAATAAAAAGAGTCCTGACCTTGTAAACTTGAGGGAAGTTTATCTTTGCTTCACAGTACTGTTGTTCCTTTAAAGACTCGGCCAATAAAAACCAGGACATGTACCTGGACTCTAATAGACATCTTTATGAGAGGACTGAAAGGAAATGATTCTTGATGCTGGTCGTGTAGCTCATTCCACATACCAGGTCAGTAAAAAGCCCAACAGAGAAGGAAAACACTAAGGTCATCATGGTTGTATAACGTATGTATTTTCTATTAGAGAGAAACACTAGTTGAATAACAACTGAGAAGTTGAGTTGCACTATGAAATACCAGTCTATAATAGTCTAAGGTACTATTGAGACCACTATAAACAAAATGTATTATCCAAATACAATTCTCAAGTTTTTTGTTTTATGTTTTTAACTGAACTCTATGGTTCTGTTAAAACTATAGTCAACACAATCTAATTTCCACAGTATCATATCTAAATGACTGAAAACGTTTTCTGTGTCAAAATCCATAATGCATTGTATTTTTAATAAAAATTTTCAAAACTGAAATTTTACCTAATGTCTAACAATACTTCTAAAAAACAATCTGACTATTCTGGTTGATAACAAACAGAAGTCATTCTTATGTCAAAATGTAAAAAAAAAAAAAATCTATTTTAGATCTACCATTATGTATTAAAATCAAATTATATAACCAGTCACTGGTACATTAATTGATTGATCTTCGTGGGTTTCATGAGCTCCCTTTAAACAGAAAATGACATTTACTTCCCAAAATGTTTTATAAATTTTAAAATTTTCACATGTATCCTTTTTTTAGTAGACACAAAATATCTGCAATTAATATGTTGTAAAGATATGGTGTTAAATATTATATCATGAACAAAACCAAAGATTATTCTTAATAAAATGAAAATTTTTGGACAGATATGGGAAAGAATTTTCAATAAATCCATCTCCTCTTCATAATATAGGATTGCTAAGTGAGTCAAAAACTACACCATATCTGTGTCATTAGCATATGACTGGAAAACAACTCAAGATACTTATTACTTTAAAACTTTGAACTCTATAAGCTGAATAGAAATTACCTGTAACAGAGATTTTATCAATATTGGACTGTCATTTAAATTTAAGTAAGATTAAAAGACAAGAGAATAAATGTTTCTTATTAGAGCCTAAACTATAAATTATTTTTTTAAAAAAATCCATATACACTCCCCTCTACACCTCTGTGTGTGTGTGTGTGTGTGTGTGTGTGTATGTGTGTGTGTGTGTGTGTGTTGGTTTGAATTAGAAAATACATTTAGAGAAAGGACTGAAGGAGTTGAAGGGGTTTGCAACCCCATGGGAAGAACAACAATATGAACCAACAAGACCCCCAGAGCTCCCAAGGACTAAACCACCAAAGAGTACATTGGAGCCACTCATGGCTCCAGCCACATATGTAACAGGAGATGGCCTTGTTGGGCATCAATAGGAGGAGAGGCCCTTGGTCCAGTGAAGGCTCAATGCCCCAGTGTAAGGGAATGCCAGGGTGGGAAGGCAGGAGTAGGTGTGTGGGTAGGTGGGGGAGCAGCCTCATAGAAGCAAGGAGAGGGGGAATGGGATAGGAGTTTCTAGAGGGGAAACTGAGAAAGGGGATAAAATTTGAAATGTAAATAAAGAAGATATTGAATAAAAGAAAAGAAAAAAAAGACACATTTATTTAAATTTTGATCCCTGTTTGGTTGTAGCAACAGATGTTTCTAAAAATACCTTTTGCCTTCAAAAACTGAACTCTTGTCATACATCATAACCAAATCAGTAACATATCCTGAGATTATTTCAGATCATGTAGACAATCTGTTGTCCTACTGTGTACTCAGCCTGTTTAGCTTTCCTTTAAGAAAACAATGCAAGATTTTTTTTTCAGAAAATGTCATTTATATTCAAAAGTGAAATGGGAGCAGGTGGAGTAGGTAAAAACACTCGCAGAGCAACTCTGACAGCCTGAACTGATCTCCAGAACCCACATAAAAAAAACTGGATGTAGTGGCACATATTTGTAATCCAGTATTCTTAGAACAGAAGGAGAAGCAGAGACAAGGGAATGGCTCAGAAAGATGCCAGTCAGCCTGCCATAACAGCATGGTACAAACAAGAAAGAGCTTGCTTCAAAAAGCTGAAATAAAAAACTTTCAAAGTTGTCCTCTGATCTCTGCACATGCTGTCATGTGCATGCTCATATGGACATACTCATACATAATAGTAAGTAAATCGAATTTGAAAGAGATAAGCATGAGTGATTATTTTGTGCCATTGCCTCAGTTTGACTTGAGGAGTATGCTAGCTTCATAAAATTATATGAGGGTATATCCCACCCATACAATAGACAGTTGAATACTGGATGTGGTATACAGATTTTCCATGTCGAAACAGGTCACGAGAATCAAGAGGACAGTATGTTCCCACAAATTACACTGGAGCTTTTATTGCTGATATTTTCAAATTTTATCAGAGTTCTTTTATACTATCCATGTAGAAATATTGGAAATTAAAAATATAAACATTTATTTATTTCATAGATATATCAACTCTTATTCCTAATAAAGTACACACACACACACACACACACACACACACACACACACACACACGGGGGAGGGCATTATCAGAGTGCTTGGGTTTGAATGCTGTGGTTTGAAATCCAGTCTTGCTTCTTATTAAATAAGTGAGTCTTGGCAAATATTTTATATCTTTTTGCCTCACGTGTCAGTCTTAGTTATTTTTCTATTCCTATGATAAGACATCATGATTGAGACAACTTACAGAAGAGAATTATTATTTGGCTTACAGTATCAGGGGGATAAAAGTCCATTGTAGTAACCCTGCCAGCATGAAGTAGCCTCCTTCCTTTTTGCAGTCAGACGAAGCGTGGATCGTGGGCTCTGTCACGGTTTTTGGTGACAGCACGGACCGTGAACATGGCCCCTGGCTGCAATCGGATCGCGGACCCAGACATGTCCCTGATAGGCAGCCCAGACCAAAGACAGCAATATGGCCTCATATGGCAGTGCAGCCCACTCACATCAATATGACCCTGAGGGGAAGCATGGTCCCCAGACATCAGCATGACTACATGCTACAGCATAGACCATGGATATCCATGTGGTCTTCAGTGCTTAACATGGGCCATGGACATCAACAACCCTGGCTACTGTAGGACTCCATGGACCCAGACATGACCATCGGTGGCAGCACAGACTGAATATTACCATGGCCTCAGGTGAAATTACAGGCTCCCCAGATCAATACGGACCCAAGTATCAGCACAACACACACACATCAATATGGGAAAACTCTTTTTCTAACAAGTTAGTCCATTACTTCTAAATTTAGCCCCAGGGAGGTTGTAACACCATGACCCTTGGAGGTCCTGGTGTTGCTTTCATAAGCAGCTCATGAAAAAAAAGTTTAGTTGGCTGATACATTGCAACTACAGTCCCTTGTGAAGGGAATTTCTTGGTCTTGGAGTGATAGGACGCTGAAGTTGCCAGACAGGGGTCCTGGGATCTGAACTCTAGTCATCACAACTGAACAGCAAGTGTTCGTAACTACCGAGTCATCTCTTCAGCCCCTTTAGCCATTTTCTAATGGCAGAATTCAACCAGGCTTTAATCAGAACCAAATTACATGATTCTCTGTGGATCTTAACTACTTTGATCTTGCATGCATATATATTCATTTTTTCCTCTGTGTACTTCAGTTTAAATTAATAAAAGGGGGTGTCTTAGTTAGGGCTTTCCGGTTGTGAACAGTTTCCTTTCTCCTTTACTTCTTATCCAATCTGTTGCCTATATTTTGCCATGAATTAACATCTCATTAGCATTTGGTACATTGTCCCATAATCCTTGTTTGAAGCATGTTCCACCGTTAATTTCTGTAACATTTCACTTCCAGGTATCTCTCCTAACTCACTGGATAGCACTTCTTGGGTTTATTAAAGAATTATCCTGTCCTATCTATGTTTAATAGTCTGCATATCCTTTTTCATCTGTCTTTTCTTCTTCAGCTAGATTTATCTTTTAGGCTTTCTGTGTTGTTTGGTATGAAGATGATTTAACATTCTTTAGTTTCAAACATTCTCCTGAACTCACATTCTACATGCCAATTCGTAATCTCTGTTTGAATGAAGATTGGGTTTCCAGCATACAATAAAAACTATATTCACCATGGTGAAGTGGGATTGAATTTACTCCTGGAATACAAATATGATTTAATATAAGTAAATAAAAACTTTGCTATGGAATGCTAACAGACTATAAAGGTCATACGATCATCTCAGCAGTTGTGAGAAGTTTCATTAAAAATTCAGCATTTCAGGCTAGTCAGTGGTGGTGCATGCCTTTAATCCCAGCGCTTGGGAGGCAGAGGCAGGAGGATTTCTCAGCCTGGTCTACAGAGTGAGTTCGAGGACAACCAGGGAGATACAGAGAAACCCTGTTTTGAAACCTTCCCCCCCCAAAAAAAAATTCCACATTTCTCATAATTGTACTTTTAACGTAGACATCAATGAAATATATCCTGGCACACTAAAGTTCATATTGAAAAATTCACAGTCAATGGTGAAAATCTTTAAGGTCAGGAACAAAGCAGAAGTATTTATTCTTACCAATTATAGTCATTGTGTACATGGAGTCTTGGCAAGAGAAGCTGAACAAGAAAATGAAAGGGTACACAGATCTGAAAAGATGATGTGAAATTTTCACTATTTACTAATGATATAGTTTTATTATATAAAATTTAAGTACTTCGTTCAAAATTAAAATTAAAAACCAATAAAAGTTTTGAATCCAAGTTCAAAGTAAAAAATTATTTATTTCTTTATATTAGCAATGATTAGTTTAAAAAGGAAAGATCACATTTATAGAATAATCCAAAGGAATAAAAATAGGAATAAATTAACAAAGTGAATTATCTTCACAATTAAAATGATAAAATACTGAGGAAAGAAATGAAAGAGAAACCCTAAATACAATAATATTTTATGTATGTATGAATTATAAGAAATAATGTCAAGATAGACATATCATCAGAGCAATGTATTCTTTATCAAAGCTCCAATGATACTTTTATGGAAGAATTAAAAGTCCTAAAATTTGCCAGGCGGTGGTGGCACATGCCTTTAATCCTAGCACTTGGGAGGCAGAGGCAGGCGGATTTCTGAGTTCGAGGCCAGCCTGGTCTACAGAGTGAGTTCCAGGATAGCCAGAGCTACACAGAGAAACCCTGACTCAAAAAACAAAAACAAAAAAAAAAAATAAATAAACCAAGAAAGTCCTCAAATTTGCCCTGAACCACGAGTACACCCTACTAAGAGCTAAAGCAGTTGGGCTATGAGCAGCCACGTTCTTACTTTCCATTTACTATGAAGCTACAACGGCGAAACAAACATGGAGACCAGAAGACAGACTCTTGAAATAAGCTTATTTGGATCTTTTGAGATAAAGGGATACACCTTTAATCCAGATCTTTTGAGTTAGGAGGATCCACCTTTATTCTAGGCCATACCACCACACATAATGGCAGCCTATGTAAAGGACACACACAAAAAAACCTTGTTCTCTCTCTTCCTGCTTGTTCTCACTCTCACTGGAAAAAAATCTATTACTTCTCTGGCATTAGAGCCTACTTCTTTGGAATTCCAGAGTATACTAAATATGAGCTGAGACATCCATCGTTGTGGACTGAACAACTACTGGATTCTTGAAACTTCCAATGGCAGACAGCAATTGTTTTACTAGCTGGAATATATATATGCTCATGACCCAGACCATACGTATGTATGTATGTATGGGTACATGTACATGTATATGTGTGTATATGTATAGACATGTATATAAACACACATATACATGTATATATATATATATGTGTGTGTGTGTGTAGATATATGTGTGTATACATGTATATATATACATGTATATATACATATATATGTGTGTATACATGTATATATATATATACATGTATATATACATATATATGTGTGTGTGTGCGTGCATGTGTGTGGGTGTGTGTGTGGGTGTGTGTGTGTGTGTGTGTGTGTATCCCATTCCTCTAAAGATCCCTGTAATACTCAAGTAGTCAACAGGATGACGGTTTTTGAAAGGATGATCATAATTTTGCAAAGTCCTGGTTGACAGAAGCTGAAAAGGGGAAAAGGTTTATTTTGTCTCATTACTTCACAGGTTTTTATTCATGGTTGGCTGGCTCCATTATTTTCGGTACCCTAGTAAGGCATCGCAGTGAAGGTGAGAGTGTGGCCAAGCTGCCTACTTCATTGCTGCTGAGAGTAGTGTCTACAGGCATGATCATACCCTCCAGAGGGCATGTCTTCAGGGCTCTACCTCCTCTAACCAGACCCTGCTTTGAATTCAGCTGCAAACTAAACAGGCTAACTAACTGGTATACAAACTTCCCAAGAGTACCAACATCTAAAACCAAACCTCTAACATATGAGTCTTTGGAGAAAACGGGAAGTCACTTCATAGTCAGTGCATAACACTGACCATCAAAAAATAATCCACCAAAATAAAAGTGAGATTTCACCTCACTTCTGTTAATGTTAATTTCATTTAACACACATGTGTAAGTGTATTTTTGTGTGTTTGTGTGTTCAGTATTACTCTTCTTCCTGTGGAATTTATTTCCTGTAGTGTAATGACATCCTTGCCAATCCACACAACCATGGATAATAGACAGATAGGTTTAGAGTGGACAAATATAATCCATGTGGCACAAATTTTACGTTTTTAAATAAATAATATCTGGGGTATTAATGTGTACTGTACTGTGTGACCGAACTTTGATAATAGAAGAAGTCTTAAAAATATTCTACAGAAAGAATGTAAGGTAATTCATTACTTGTAAGGTACATTACTAATTCACTTGATTGTTGAAATGTTATGTATACATATGTCAAAACATCATGTTGTGCATCCTAAATCTTAAATGTGCCCCATTTTTGTTTGTGAAAATGAAAATAGGTATATATTCCTTTGTGAAAACTAAGAATTACTTGTATTTATTTAATATCAAAACATCTATCCTTTTTGCTATTTATATTGTCTTTGGTTCTCATAACATGTGTGCTTTCAACCCTTGTTCTGATCTCTGCTGATAAACTCATCTTATGAAGACTTAGAGTAAATTCAGGAATATGGGAACTATGCTTTTCATCCCTTGGAAAGCAGCTCCTAATTGGACAAGACTATGCCTCTTGAAACAGAACTATAAAAAAATAGATTGTTTTTTTTTTTTTTTGTCAGAAAATCTTTCAGTCCTGCTTTGTATGGTGCAATTAAGTGACTTGCTGGAGCCACTTATTCTTTGTCAGTCAGCCAGGTCATACTTTCATTTCTTTAATCATATATATATATACATATGTATATGTATATATATATATGTATGTATATTGAGTTATATAATATCTTTAGACTCTTCCAGCACTTGTTCTTCAGTGGTTAATTTTCTGTGTACATTCATATTTTACAAATATAAAGGTAGTAAGTACATGACATATGTGAATCTGATCTATTATGAATACCACAAATCAGAAATCAGAGGAAAGTCACTGTAGTTTTGTGGTATCTTTCCTACCAAGCCTAAAGAGACGACTATATTGAGAATTCTAGGATTTTGATTTCTTTTACAAAACACAGAAATGTTTTAACAATGTGTTTTTCTTTTAATCATAGGTTCTGGGACATGGGTCTGCTTCAGATTGTCCACAACAGCTGACTATGATTTGTCTCGTGTCCTAGCAGATAGTTTCTTGCAATTGTGTGAGGTTTGGGATTCTGGGAACTTTTCAGAGGGTATTTAAATGCTAGGGCCCCAAGAGTTGGTGAATTGTTGCTTGGTTGTTGATTGTTGTTGGCTTCAGTTTGTTAAGTAGTTGTGTGCAAAGATGAAACAACAACAAGAAGAAATTAGATGTCCCATGGCAAAGATCAAACTTGCCCCAAGAAACATGATGCCCCTAATCATCAGAAAATAGTCTAATGACAATGTTATCCAGTTGACCAGTTTCTGACCCTTGACTTTACTCAGGGATCTCTTTCTTCTCCTGTCTATTCTTTTTTTCTGTCTTATCTAATGTTAGGGATATGGGGGGGGGTTGAAAGGCTGTTAGAGTAGAGAAGTGTGGAATAAAGAGGAACCTACCAGGTAGCCTAAGACAAGCTGCAGACTGCTTCTCATGAGTTTCAAAAGGATTATTCAGTGAGCTCAGTGCAAGTCTCTCATATCACCGAGTTCTCACTACTTTCTTGGGATTATGGTTGCTCTGTTTCTCTTAAGCAGTTTTTTAGACAGTAGGGTTACATTTCTTTGTTAAATTTTCCCCTTGGTTATTTTCAATATTCCCTTCTCCTTCTGATCTTGGTGCTTACTAATATCAAAGATTTTATAGCAGTGATTCACAACTGAGATTATATATCAGATGAATAAACATTTTATGATTCAGCACAGTAACAACATTATGGTTATGAAACTGTCCTACGGTGTTGCAGCATTAGGACAGTTGAGAACCACATAGTAATGTATTGTCTCCCAATCACTTTCCAACCTAATATCAAATCCTGAGAGCTTCATGGAAGTTCTGTCACATTTTACAGAGGAGTAAAATGCAAATCGGGTTATTAATATTTCAAGTCTAAATTCAGGATACTACACTTAAAATTCCATTTTAAAAAAATACAATGAATTCCTTCACACATTCTATTTCAAAATGGCAGGAAAGAAGTATAAGGAGATGAAAGTCATTGCTTCCCCATGTGCCGAGCTGATTGAAGACAGGAAGAACTTGTCACCCAGCCAGGCCCCAGTTTGCTGCTCCTGATAGCCACATTCCATTTCCATTCTTTTCCTTACTTCCACAGCATATGATGTGCGCTCACTTAATTTCTCCTTCATTATGAGCTTTGATTATTTTATGTTCCATAATATACAATTTCTTTGCAATTTAAAATTAGAACATTTCACTCTCCTCATTTTCAAAGACATTTCATTACATTTTACACATGTTTATAAGCTCTGTTCATTTTTTGTAAAAACACTCATTCTTTCAGCTAACATTCCTGTGTAGGAGAGATATTTCCCATCAGTACATTGTACGACTTTATATCTTACCTGTTTTGCTTCTCAGAGAAATACTTCTCTACATTACTAAAGAACTTCTCATTTTATAGTGAAACAGCTGCTTTAGGAATTCTCTAATTGGTATTTTTATGTAGCCATCGAAAACATTAAGGATTGGTGAATAGCTACACAAATATTTAGGAATAAACAATGTAATGGTTAAAAAAATTTCATGGCCACATCATGACATAGTCTTGAGTATCTCACTATTTTCACTTTCGGCCTTATTTTTGTGTTGCAAGCCTTTTCTTTCTTTTTTTTTTTT
>JADRCD010232030.1:0-20259 GCA_019843815.1 Montemys delectorum | reverse complement strand
GTATTAATAGATATTAAGGAAAAGTAATTATTGCTTCCTGATCTTTTTGTTGTTAGAGTTGGAATTCTGTTCATGTAGCTATCTTCTTTTAGTTTTGTTGGAAGATTACTTTCTTGCATTTTCTAGAATGTAGTTTCCCTCCTTGTGTTGGAGTTTTCAATTTATAGTCCCTTGAAGGGCTAGATTTGTGGTAAGATATTGTGTAAATTTGGTTTTGCCATGGAATACATTGGTTTCTACATCTATGGTAATTGAAAGTTTTACTGGGTATAGTATTTGTGTTCTCTTAGGCTCTGTATGATATCTGCCCAGGATCTTCTAGCTTTCATAATCTCTGGTGAGAAGTCTGGTGTAATTCTGATAGGCCTGCCTTTATATGTTACTTGACCTTTTTCCCTCACTACTTTTAATATCCTTTCTTTGTTTTGTGCATTTGGTGTTTTGAGTTTTATGTGGTAGGAGGAATTTCTTTTCTGGTCCAAACTATGTGGAATTCTGTAGGCTTCTTTTATGTTCATGGATATCTCTTTTTTTAGGTTAGGGAAGTTTTCTTCTATAATTTTGTTGAGGATATTTACTAGCCCTTTAAGTTGGAAATCTTCACTCTCTTCTATACCTATTATCCTTAGGTTTGGTCTTCTCATTGTGTCCTGGATTTCCTGGACGTTTTAGTTTAGAAGCTTTTTGCATTTTGCATTTTCTTTGACTATTATGTCAATGTTTTCTATGGTATCTTCTGCACCTGACATTCTCTCTTCTATCTCTTTTATTTTGTTGGTGATACCTGCATCTATGACTCCTGACTTCTTTCCTAGGTTTTCTATCTCCAGAGTTGTCTCTCTTTGTGATTTCTTAATTGTTTCTACTTCCATTTTTAGGTCCTGGATGTTTTGTTCTATTCCTTCACCTCTTTTGTTGTGCTTTCCTGTAATTCTTTAAGGGATTTTTGTGTTTCCTCTTTAAGGGCTTCTACATGTTTCCTTGTTTTCTCCTGTAATTCTTTAAGGGATTTTTTTTGTTTCCTCTTTAAGGGCTTGTACTTGTTTACCTGTGTTCTCCTGTACTTCTTTAAGGGAGTTATTTATGTACTTCTTAAATTCCTCTATCACCATCATGAGATATGATTTTAGATCCAAATCTTGTTTTTCAGGTGTTTTGAGGCATCTAGGACTTGTTGTGGTGGGAGAACTAGGTTCTGATGATGCCAAGTAGTCTTGGTCTGTTGGTAAGAATCTTGTGTTTGCCTTTGCCATCTGTTGATCTCTAGTGTTAGATGTTCTCCCTGTCTCTGGCTGGAGCTTGCTCCTCCTGTGGGTCTGTAAGCCTGTGTCAGCACTTCTGGGAGATCAGCTCTCCTCTGGTAAGACCAGTGTGTAAAGGGTTGTGGATCAGCTGTCCCTCCTAAGTCCTGGGGTCAGAGCACTCCCTCGATACAAGCTCTCTGCTTGCAGGAAAGGTGTATAGAGGGTTGTGGATCTGCCTTCCCTCTTAGTTGTAGACAGAGGCAGAAAGGATCCTGTCCCAGGTTCCCTGCTGCTTCTTAGGCCTGTGCCTCCTGGTTGGTCCTGCCTTAGAAAGTCATTAGAGAGAAAATCAGAGCAACTGTTCATGTCGTATTGTTTATTACATGGGTCACTGTGATTATGAAGGATGCAGGTGAATTAAATGCTCCATCCTTCCTGAATGTGTTAACTATGGAAGTGTGTGATAGAGAACAGTCATCTAGTACTCTGCTCACCTGAAAACTGACCCAGGGCCCTTTGTACTTAGAGATCATTCATTAGGCACATGTTTTATGTTTTAAAAATAAACCTATAAACTTTATTATTAAAAAAATCCTGTAAACAAATCAAAACAACTCATACCAAAATCAACCAAACTCAAAGTCTATACAATCCAGTGAACTTCCATACAATCTGAAGAGGCTTTTGGAATGGAAACTGTGATACTTCAAATTAAATTTTAATAACTCATTATCAAATATATTTTATGTAATATTCTGCTACCCCCCAAAAAAGTCCATGAGAGAATTACAACTGAAACAAAACAAAACAAAACAAAACAATTGGCTCTCTATATTGTTTTATAACTCACATCAATCACCTGCATTCAGTCCTTCCTCAACATCATTGCTAGCCTTTCTTCATTCTTTGTCTTTATGTTGAACTGAACATGTACATTTATCTGTTTTCAGGTGATATTATATGTACATATATATACATATGATATACATATATATTATATATACATAATACAGATATGATATATATATCAGCATATGGAAGAGAATACATGTTCTCATATTTCAACTCTGTATTTCAGTATATATAGTAATGCTTTCTAAGGATTTCTGAATTCCCTTCTTGTGAGTTTTTTTTCTTTTCCTTTTCCTTCTAGGTATACTGGACAGATTTTTCCAAGAACTGGGGAATAAAGGAAACACATGTTAATTTTGTTTGCTCAGGGAAGCTGCTGGAACTTGTCTCTTGAGGTGCACCTGTTCATTTCTAACTCTGGCTCTGAGCCACACCTTCCAGAGACAGCTTTACTTCTGGGGAAACAGACATTGCTTTTTGTTGTTGTTGTTGGTGTTGGTGGTGGTGGTGTTTTGGGTTTGTTGAGTTTTGGTTGTTTGGTTTCAATGGCACCTGGACAGATCATCTTACCTTCTAGAGAATCATCCCCTTTCTTTGGAGGCCCTTTAAGGACAAGGCACGGCCTCTATCTAGCAAATTCCAAGGATAGTGAATTCTGATCCAGCCTGGAGGCAGACCAAGAGTAAGAATCCCTCAGTAACCAGGAAAAACAAGCCATTCATTTTCCTCTATCTTGTCACCGTGTCCCACCTTGCTTACAAAAACCATGGCAATATTCGTGTTGATTGGATTAGATCAGAGAAGTGCTTTTTCCTGGAATAGGTTTTAGAGAGAAAACCCCCAGCTCTACATTCTGATTTATTTCTCTTTTCCTCCAGTTTCATCCCATCTCTTCTATCAGGGGCTAAAAGCAACTCTACGGGAGGACTGGAAGAATTCAAATTCCCTTAGCCTGAGTATCCTGTAAAACAGAGTATGAACAAAGGTGTTCATGAGGTATCATTTATACATATGCAGCTCTATGGAGGCTAAATGAAGTCCGAGGTGGACAGGAAATGGGAACCAAAAAACTAGCATGAGCACACACCTGCCGTACTTTTCTCTTTGTTGTGGCGAAATACAGGACAGAAGCACTTCAGTTTCTGAAGATGCAGTGCACATGGCAAAGGGCACATGGAGCAAGTCATCCACAGGGGGAGCTTGTACTGAGAGCCGCATGTGCTGGTGGAACCTAGAAGCAAAGACTAGACTTGATGTTGTGTCTTATAAAAAAGAAAGAAAGAAGCAGGAATATGTTTGGTAGAGGTGCAGTATGGTGAAAAGGGGATGCCTCTGAAGATCCATGCTGAGGTACAAGCCATGCAACAGATATAGTATGGAATAGAGTTTATATAGGGTATGGGCATGGGGAGGGGAGTTGAGGAGGGAGTATAGGCAGAGAAAGTCAGAGAGAGAGAGAGAGAGAGAGAGACAGAGACAGAGACAGAGACAGAGGAAGAGAGGAGAGAAGAGAAGAGAAGAGAAGAGAAGAGAAGAGAAGAGAAGAGAAGAGAAGAGAAGAGAAGAGAAGAGGCTGGCCACGAAGATGTAGAAAGAGAGGTGGAGAAGGAATGGGGAGAGAAAGGATAAAGAGGGAAGACTGTAAGAGAGTGAGGAGGGGGCAAGCAGCCCCTTTTATAGTGACTCAGGCATACCTGGCTATTGCCAGGTAACTGTAGGGTGGAGCCTAGAAGAAATGTTAACACTTGAGGAAACCATTATCTTCACAGACCACAATGTAGTATTCTGCATCTGCCAGGAATGTTCCATTCCCCAGTAATTCCACACTTCCCCATAGTACTACCAACTGCAGTCAAGTACTTAGAACAGGAGCCAGGAACTATGCTCTAGCTTAAAACAATGACAGTTGTAAGCTATATTTTTTTTTAAAAAAATTGCTATCAAATATAAGATCAGATAGCTCCACCATAGAGGATTATGGGTAGAAAATTTTACAGACTGCTTACCCAGGGGAGACTACCTAAAAGAAAAGAGATGACATTTATCTGATTATCTGCCAGTACCTCTATTCCATCCCTAAGTTACTAATGCTCCTAATATCACCATGGGGAGACACTAATTTTCTCATAGATTTCATCAGCTCTTATCACTGGAAAATACAGAAACCCAAGAATGCATGTGAGCAGTGCACAGAACACACACAAGTGTGAAGTTTGAGATTCCTGAGAGTGTGAATTTTAGGTTGGTCATTCTGGTATCTAGAGTTAAATAGATAGCCGAAGAGTGCCAAGGCATCGACAGTCTAAAGAAGCACATGAGTAATATGTGGTATTTGTGCTCACTTTTTAGGAGGCAGTTTAAAAACTAGATACCTTCTTACAGTTTGTTTGTCTGTTTTGGGTTTTTTTTGTCTGTTTTGAGAATTTTTTGGCTTTCAGATAAACAGACTGAGAGTGAGACATAAAGAACATGAAGTTCCATGGGTAGGATCTGGGAGGAGTTTGAGGGAAGGGAACAAATTTGAACAAAATCGAGCCTTTATACATAGGCTCAGGAATTCGAACAGAGGTGTGTAGCAACATGGGATGGGGAGCTGGGGGTAGCCACCAGCAAGTCCCAGATGCCAGGAAAGCAAGAGGCTCTCAGGACCCAAAGGGGATGAGATTAGCTGAAATACCCAACAAAGTCAAGGAAGAACCTTATAGAGACCATATCCAGAGATTAGGCAAGGCCCCCAGTTGGGGGATGGGGCTACCCACTCATTTCAAAATTTGTTACCCAGAATTGCTCCTGTCTAAAGGAAATATGGAGACAAAGTGTAGAGCAGAGACAGAAGGAAAAACCATTCAGAGACTGCCCTACCTGGGGGCCCATCTCATATACAGACACCAAACCCAGACAACTTTACTGATGCCAAGAAGTGCTTGCTGACAGGAGCCTGATATAGCTGTCTCTTGAAAAGTTCTGCCAGAGCCTGACAAATACAGAAGTGGAAGCTCACAGCCAACTATTGGACTAAGCCCAGGGTCCCCAATGGAGAAGTTAGAGAAAGGACTGAAAGAGCTGAAGGAGTTTGCAACCCCTTAGGAAGAACAACAATATCAACCAACCAGACCCCACAGAGCTCCCAGGGACTAAACCACCAACTAAAGAGTGCACATGGATCGACCCATGTTCTCAGCTACATATGTAGCAGAGGATGACCTTGTGAGGTGAGGTCCTTGGTCTTGTGAAGGCTCAATGCCAAGTGTAGGGGAATGCCAGGGCAGGGAGTTGGGAGTGGATGGGTGGGTGGGAGAGCATCCTTATAGAAATGGGAAGAGAGATGAGATTAAGGGGTTTCCAGAGGGGAAGTGGGAAAGGGATAACATTTGAAATGAAAATAAATAAAATATTCAATAAAAATAAATAAAGAAATAAATTATAGGTTATAGAACTGAAAAAATATACATTATAAAAACAATAAACATTATTTCTTTGGGAACAATTTTCAATATTGTAATTAACGCATGACTGCCACTGCAATGTGGCTGGAGACACAGTGTTCTCACATGTTAAATAAGGCTAAGAAAAAAATATGAAAATGATTTGGAAATTTAAATATAACGTAATGTGAGTCAGACAGTTTATACCATGTTTTCCCCACAACAAGGCCACACGATATCACTACTTCCTTCTCTTAGGGTCTCATGCATATTTCTGTCTGAAATATTTTGTTTACAGTGTCTTTAATAAACTTTCTTCTAAAGCCTCACAAGATGGTATTCCCTTAACTGTCTTTCAGGGTGATAGATTAGACCCTGAGATCGAAAAGGAAGAAGAGAGAGTGTAAAGGTGCATGCCAACCAGGCTTCAGCCATGGGCTACTAAGCAAAGAATAGATATTTCTTGAGTTTTAAGTTTTTGCCATACGGACTGTCTTCAAGCTCTACCTGTCTTGAACCACAAACCTACATGTGCCTATTAGTCATAGAAACACTTGTAAGCTTCGGTTAACATTATTTCTTTATATTCTCCATAAGACTACATTGTAAACACTACTTTACATATTCACACTTTCTTAGTTAAGGTCTTTATGTTTTATGTGGATGTCAACAGGGGATACAGGAGAAACGACCTAACTGTCACAGGGTTTGCGCTTAATTAGCCTGGGAATGTATAGAAAGAAGTACAGTTTCCCCCAACTTTGACGCACATTCTTAGGAACTGCAGTTTGTAATGTCCTCTAGGCACTCAGCTCACCATTATCCTTTGGGGAGATCATATGCCTGCTTTGTGAGCTGTGAGTGCCAGGCTTGTCTGCCCAGTCAGCAGTCAAACCCCATCCCCTCTGGAGGAATGCATATGTTTACTGAGACCACACTCACTGGCTTTTAACACTGGCCTTAGCAAAACCTATTTATGAGGCAAATCCAGTGCTGTCCAAAATTAAAATCTGCTTTGAACACCTTCCAAAGTGAAGTGGAAATGGCTTTTGGATTATCCATGGCAGTGGATTACTCACACCACTGGTCTCCTATTAACACAGCCTTGTTCCCAGTTCAGCACCCAGTCAGTTCCAATATGTGAATAGGCACTGTTGCGAGTCAGTTTGCAAACAACTCAGAACATGTTATCCTGCAAGCTTCAAAAAACCGTGGTTAGACCTGCGGTCGGACATTCTCAAAGCCTCATACTTGACTACCATCACTAGCTGGAAATTTGTTAGAAGAGCTGAAAGAAAATCCAACCACAAAGCACTTTTTGATTGATCAGTATCTAGGGTAAGTAAAAGGTTTGCAACACATGTAGTAAGCTACTTTGGTGTCCTAGTTACTTTTGCATGGCTCTGACAAAACACCATGACCTAAAACAGTTTGGGGGGAGGCATTATTTGTCTTGCTTATCTGGAATAATAATATGTTGAGGTTAACTAGAGTAGGAACTCAAATTGAGCAGGAACCAGGAGACAGGAGCTGATGTCAGGGACATGGAGGAGTGTTGCTTACTGGCTTGGTCCTTGTGGCTTGGCCTGCTACTTTTTTTTGATAGAATGTAGCCCAGGAATGGCACTACTCGCAATAAGCTGGCTCTCCCACTTCAATTGCTGATTAAGAAAAATGTCAACATCCCAAATCTTATGGAGACGATTTCTAATTGATGTTCCCTCCTCTCAGATAACTCTATCTTGTGTCAAGTTGATGTTAAACTAAGCTAGCATAGTTGGGAAGTGTTAGACATTTGTTAGCAATATTTGAGAACTGGGGTCATGTGTAAGAACATTTTTACAGAGGTTCTTGGTTCAGAAGAGACTTTGGACAAGGCCACTAGCATTGCGTATTTTGCTTACATCCTGTTCTTCCATTAGTAGAAGAATGGTCCAAAGGTCTCTTTCTTTTGTTTGAGGGTTGTATATATTCATGCAGACACTGAGCACTCATTGCTGGCAGGGCATTGTGGACCTTTGCTGAGTTTTGCTGCACTATGCAGACCAGCTAATTATTTGAGAAGTGTTTGCCCAAAATGGCCCTATCCGAAGCCAGAATTTCTGAGGTCTCCAAAGACTAAAGGCATAATGAAAACCAAATGAGCTTGTGTTTGGGTTGAGATAAAAACCTTTTGGCATCATGATTGAGCTGATCCATAGTATGTTGTTATTTCAATCACAGGAAGGTAATTACTGTTGACACTTCACCAAATGTTAGCAGGCTGTAACTACTAGTGGAAGAAAATCCACCCTTTATAGTGCTTTTGGTGGTAGTAGGTACCCCACACCAACACATCAGAGCACTTGCTCCCAGTGGTGTAGCAGAAACATGAAGTAGTAAAGTTGAGGCTGCAAAGTACTTACTAATAAACTTGCTTACACAGAGCAAAATTTAGCTAAAGGAGCATTGACTCGAACATAGCTCAAACTTAAGGAGAATAATAATAGAAGAGCTGTGGGGTTCTCAAGTCCTGGGTTTTTTGTCTGTAGTCTTCTCCATGTTTTGATAGCTCTTAATATCTTTATTTATTTATTTATTTATTTATTTTTTGCCCAGGAATTTCACATACCTAAATGATCTTTCCTTAACAGGATTTGTAGCTATAAGCATACATGAATTACAGTATTTATAGTGCTATGTTAAAACTAATGTTTTGAGAGTGAACAACTGGAGGGCCAGGGGAGACATCTCCATAGTAAACTGCCAACTGTATAAGCATGATTGAATTCAGGGTACCACCATCCATGTACGAGATTGGCATAGTGGCATGCACCTCTATTCCCACCTTAAGGGTGTAGAGATAGGTTGATCCCCAGAGCTCCCTGGCCATCCATTTTAGTCAATTGGTGAGTTATAGATTCTGTGGGAGGCTTTGTATCAAGAAACAAGGTTAACAGGGCTGGAGAGAAGGCCCAGCAGGTAAAGTGCTTACTGCACAAGCTTGGAGAAACTGAGTTCAAATCCCCAGAACACAACTACAAGCTGGATAGCAGGGGTGTGAGCATTTGTAATTCCAACACCTTTCAAAAGCAGATGGAGGACAGAGACAGAAATCTTACTGTAGCTCATAAGGCAGCTAGCTGCATGTACCTGACAATGAACAAGGGATATCTCAAATTTGTCCAGGACTAATAGCTGGGATTTCCCTATTTCTTTAAAATTAGTCTGTTGCAAAAAGTTGATTTATTTTTTTATTTATTTTTATTATTTTATTTTTTTTTGGTTTTTTGAGACAGAGTTTCTCTGTATAGCCCTGGCTGTCCTAGACTCACTCTGTATAATTTGATTGAATTATATGAAGAAAATTTGACTTTCCCGTGATAGAAAACAGGAAAAAAATTCATATTGAAATAATCATTACAAATAAATTGTTGATATATTTTAATATCATACCCCAGTTAAACAAATGATAGATCCTGAAATATAGGTTCTAATATTGAATCTGCCAATTTTGAACTATCTCACATTTAAATGATCATTTTATTAATGGCATGATATTATGACATCATACTCTAATCACATGGGAAAACATTGATTAATTGAATTACAAAGATTTAATAAATGCATTTATATTTTTATATGTACTCAAACATCCCATTAACTAATGATAGCAGCCATTTTATTGGAAGTCTTCATGTACAGAGAGGATGTTAAATTACAGCCATAGTTTGTGACATAGGAAAATCATGAGTTTGAAGCTATCTTCAGATATATCACAAAATTCTCTCTCTCTCTGTCTCCCTCTCAAAAAAAACCCAACAAAAACATATACTGAAGTTCTATCTCTAGTACACGTGAGTAGAAGTTTATTTAGAAAGTGTTTTTCCAGATGCAGTAGATATTAATATGCCCCAAAGTATAAGCAGCAAAAACAAAATCAAAACTTAAGATCATGACTGATGAGAGAAACTGTAGTGATTGTGTTCTTCAAAGGAGACAGAAGCTTGGAAACACAGAGACACATAATAAATGCTTATAGAAGAAGCACATGTTGGAAGGAGGAAGAGTGACCTTCACTCCTGCAAACAGAAGCAGAGAATCGCTTGGACAAGCAGGAGGAGCAGCATGCAGGAGATGCTCCCCTAGAGCCCAGGTGGAATCACTTCACATACAACCTGATTATACACTCTTGATCTTCAAATATATGAAGGAAACAATTTCTGTTGTTTTGTTGGCTTTCCTCTTCATTACATTTGTTATAGCAGCCCTAAGTAATTAATGTATGTCCCTTAGCACTTTATGACGACATCTTTGTAGAACCCAGCAAAAGATTCCAGACAGACATAAGAGGAAAAGACCTTTCATTGGTCATGTGTCTGTAAGTCCTTTATGAATCGACTGGAAATTTAAGTCTTGAGAT
This sequence comes from Montemys delectorum, assembly GCA_019843815.1. Lineage (NCBI taxonomy): Eukaryota > Metazoa > Chordata > Mammalia > Rodentia > Muridae > Montemys > Montemys delectorum. Next base: position 10,336 of record JADRCD010232030.1, on the reverse strand, counting down.
TTAAAGAGATGAGTGTCCCCAGAGAAATACAATTCTGGAGACCCAGCTTGAGGGAAACTGGCCCAAGTGCAGTCTGAGGGAGGAACAATTCATAGTAACATAGATGAGCTTCAGATGTTCCCAAGCTTCAGGAGCTGAAACTGGCACTGTCAATGATCCCCTGCCCATGCAGCCCATGATGTTCTGATGGTTTTACCTGAGTCTTTCCTTCTACATCACGTTTTTGTTTTGGTTGTTTTGTTTTTATTTTTGTTTTGTTTTAAGTGACTTTTCCAAGGTGGTCAGGATATGAATGTTTATTATACACCAGCACAAAAGATGTGCAAACAGGCTGTCTGGATTTTCCTTTCAGGCTCTTGGGATGTTGGTCCAGGCAAGGTTTCCACCATGGAAGTGAAGCAGTTATTGTCCCTGGCTACACTCTCCTGAGGTAGAATTTGATTCATTTGGCCCTGCTAATGCAGGGGAGCACCCCACAGAGCTGGCAGGGGATCTTACAGTGGATGGCTCTTCCCCTAGCTTTGTGTGATTTATGGGTGCTTAGGAGCCCAGACTACTGCATGGGAATGGACTCTAATCGAGCAGGCTGAAGTCATATCCACACTTGTGTCTGAGCCTGCCTCTAGCTATGTGAATTATTTAGAAGCCTTCGAGCAGAACCTGGTGACAAGTGTGAGATGGAGAGCTAAGAGGAGAGATAAGTCCACCTACATATAATTGTGTAGCAAAAGTAAAAATCTCCATGCTTTACCAGGTTTTTTTTTTTACTATATTAAATGCATAAAAATTGAGACTACAAGTCCAGTAGTGTTAAATACATTCATAGCGGGCAACAACCATAACCATCCATATCTAGAAATACTCATCTTGCACAACTGAATGTCTACCAATGAAGCAATAGATCTCACCTCCTTCCTCCTAGCTCCTGGAAACTATTGTTCTGTTTCTGTTTTTATTATTTTGGACTATGTTAAATATTACATATGAGGACTCACAAAGTATTTACTTATTTTGGTAACTAGTTTATTTCAACCCAGTAAAATTTTAAGCCATAACTTATAGACTCTTTGTGTGCCAGATGTTGCATGAAGGGAATAATAAGCTTTAATATATTAAATTCCAACAACAATTTCAGAAATGGTAAAGACTTTTTGGGATCAGCAAGACATCTTGGGTCCTGTCATCACTACTTATCTTTCTGTGTTTAGCAATGCATATAGAACCAGATTTTCATTTTTCTGGATTAAAGTTATATGTTTGAAAAGAGGCTATGTGGGTTGACTATTAATTTTGAGCACCGTTGTTTGGGATAAACATGCAAGGATTCCAGCTAGCCTCTTTCTTTATGAATCTAGTCAGATTCTTCTCATAGCTATTATTGGAAGATGTCGTAAAGTTCCAATTAGTCTTAGTAGCAATATCTATTGAGCTGAATGTTACTGACTCAGATCTCTTAACTCTTATACTGAAATTCAATTACTCTCCAGCTAGAGTATCTGTTCAATCACTACTATGATAGACTCCTCTTCATGGCTTCTCTGATTCTTTTCCTTCTGTTCCTATCACAAGTTCACCTTCTAAAAACAATCTTACAGAGTACATTTATCTTTAGAAATAGCTCCTGAAATTGAAAGCATCTTTTCAGAGTAATCTGAAAAGTCACCATCATTCAGAACCTTTTAGAAAGTGCACTGGCCAAATAAAGTTAGAGCCTCCCAAAACTTTACAGCAAGTGAATGCCACATTGTCCTCGACTTGACTGTGACTTGCTTTATTCCTTTGTTAGAATATAATAAGATGCAGTAGCCCTCAGTTCACTTCCAGCCCTAGAGGGCAGGTAGTAGATTATAGGAATAGATATGAACTAAATGGTCTAAAAGAGTAAGTTAAGTATCCTAGAGTCAAATTGGTTAGATTTTAATCCCAGTTGAAAAAGATTGTATATGTATAACCCAAGACAACCTCTTTAACTGATTTAGATCTTGGTTCTTTAATTTAAAAAGAGTAATAACTGGCCATATGTGCTTATATTACTATTCCATTTTAACCACTACTTCCTGGCACATATGAATATTTAACCATTTAATCAATTTACTGATGTGTTTTGCTGCAGGTAATCTTTCCAGGTATCCCTTGCCCAAAGGATACACAGTGATGAACAAGACAGTGTAATCTTTTTCATAGTATATCGATTCTAGTAGGAGGAGACACAGTTTGATATTAATCCAGCACAAAATAGCAGGGACAAACTGGTTTCTTCCAGCTAATTCTATTTGGTTTGCCCATGATGCCCAGCCGACACAAATTGTTAAAATGCTGGATGATATTATGGGTATATATAATTGTAAATGTTATGGAAAAGAACCTTTGCATGGAGTATTATGATAATAAATGTCCAATTCCAAACTAAAATGTAAGGTGTGACATGAAGAGTTCAAAGGTATTGTGTGGAAAGCCCACTTCCATATCTCTTAGCAATCACTTCAGTGAGCACACTCAAGTGTCAGGATCTAAGGAGGAAGGGAGTGAAGATGCAGAGAAAAAAATAAAGCATCAGCCTTTTTTACAGAGGAGAGAAGTGAAGATGTTTCTGCTTCCATCTCAAAGGAATAGAGATGCTTTAAGGCAACCCAAATTATATCCTTTCCCTTTAATTGAGGAGCAGAATGTAGTTGGATTTGTATTCTCCTTACAAATCAAAATACCAAAAGAAGAGTGGTTAGAAGTTTAGATAGTGGACTAATGGAACATTAAGCAGCCCACTCTGTTTAGCCCTGGTTCTGTTTGTATTTTGATGCTAATTTTGCTTACCTAAGAGGGGTTGCCTGAGACAGGAGTGAATTACATACTCAGGTGACTTCTTGTGTATCTTCCCCTCATGAATACCTTATGAATAAAGATTTTAGCAGACCAATCACTGGGTAAGAAGTAGGTGTGTGTATGGGGGAGGGGGGTGTAATGGAGAAAGATACTTCCTTTTGGATGGGAAGGACAATGGAGTCAGGAAGTAAATAGTTGAGATCCCTGGTTTAGGTGTTCAATCCATTGGAATCTGTTACCAGAGAATTTAACTTAGAATGGCTTACACATTAGGATACTAGTTGTTGCACCCAGTGATCATGTTGCCTTTTGATTCTAAATTAAAATTGTGCAGTGTTTTCCTTCATGCAGCAACTCAGCTGAGTTCCAGAGAAAAGGTATGATGGTAGGGAACCCCAGTCAGTCATGGGAATTTGGAAGCATGGGGCTGGCATGACAACTACCAGCCAATGGGAGTTTAGCAATCTGGGTGTGGACATTTAGGAGCTCCAGGTCAAAGAGTCTGCTGAGATGAGAATAAGGCCTGTTGGTGCCTTGCTGGTGGTAGGATGAGATTCATATTTACTGTTTCACACTATAGGTGCATAACATTTGGATATTCCCTATGGGTCAAATGTGCATGAAACTATAAGGAAGTAGAGGGTGAGTGGACTTCTAAGATCTCTGCAGGGAAGATCTCAGGTGAAGTAATTTGCATGTTCTTGTATTTCTTTGTCTAAGAAGAGACTAAATGACCAGTGAAGTAGAGATAGTCAACCTCCTTGGTAAGCAAGAAGTACTAGAGATGGTAGATACTTATTCATATGACCACTTATACTTATGGGAGAAAATAAGGAACTTTGAGAGTATGATAAGAGTTATGGACAAAATCAACTAGAACAGTATAATAAAGAACAAGTAGGGTAAAAAGAACTCCCAGGAAGAAGGTTGAGAGTGGGTGGATGCTCAGGGATTGCATCTCAGAACCCACAATAGTAGTTTGACAGGAAGATGCAGCAGACAATCCTCTGTGCTCAGAGTTTTGCAGGTAAGGTAGATAGTGAGCTTCAAGACCATTGGGTGAGAATGAGCTTGGTGTATTTCAAATGTACAATGAAAAACAGTGTTTAGAAACTGAATAAAGAGCAATGGGTTAATAATTCATGCCATCAGAGAGTACTGTAGATTGGTAAAGCAAGCCCTTGTGGGGCATGGTTAGGGATTTGGCTTTGAGTACAAGATGGGTTCATGAAAGAGTTTTAAACAAAAAATGCCATTAAATGATTTAACTTTTTAAAGTATGTTTTTGCCTTTAATTGAAAAAACAGAAGAGTGATAAGCACAGAGCTGAGGCAGAATCAAGTCTCCCTGAAGAAGATCAGAGTCTAGCAAGCCTGAGCCTTTTGAATTTGGCAAAGATGGGAATAATTGAGAATGTCCCTCACCTTCAAGATCTTACAGGCACAATTTGCAAACATACCAGTCAAAACTTCTCCAGGCAATCTGCCATAGGTGATCCCTGGGATGGATTAAGACTAGCCCACCTTAGTAAATAAATGTAGTTTCTGGAGTACACAAATATCTACAGCCCAACCCAACTTGACAGTCATTTTAGGATCCAAGAATGATTGATGTCTTTATAAAAAGATCAACTGTACAAATAGCATCTAGGAGTGATGCTGCTGCTTAGAATCAGGAAGAAAACTCCCCAAAGATAATGGGAGACAGAACCTAAACACTGACAGAAATCCAAGAACAAGTTCAATGTTGTCTTTGGCCATGGATAGAAAAGAAACTATTGCTACCAATGAAAAATCCAAAGCTTATCTTCATGGCTGTAGACATATCCCGTTCCTAGCCTTCCCTCTGGTAGTCTCTTGTAAATTTTGAATGAGCCTATATCTAGCAACTTCTTACATCCAACTGAATTGTACTCTTCCATTTGTTAGTATATATGAGTATAGACTGAGTCTACAGTCAGATGCTTATGATAATTTCAGTTATACAAAGAAAGATTCCTCTCCTCTCCTCTCCTCTCCTCTCCTCTCTTCTCCTCTCCTCTCCTCTCCTCTCCTCTCCTCTCCTCTTGTCTTTTCTTCTATCAAGCTTTACCATAACACCTGGGCAGTCATTGATTTATTTCAATCATCTAAACTAATCTGACTACCTCCGACTCAAAAGCCCCATAATGCTTTCATTTAGAGCCTTCCATGCTCCACCTTAACTCTCCTGTTGTCTCTTCTTCTTCCTCTTGGCTGAATCTGCCTTATTCTTCTCTCTTTCCTGGACACTGGGTGAGGTATATCCTGTCCTATTATCTCTTCTGCCAGCTATTGACTGAACAACTTTTATGGACAAGCTAGAGACTAATCGATAAGTATTGTTTACAAAAAGTTGAGACAGGAGATTCTTGACAAGCATTACAATGCTGTGCTCAGATATGAGGGCAGAGAAATAAGCCTTTAAACAACACAAAGATAATCTTTATACAGTGCACAAAAACATTACCTCCCTCCTACCTGGACTGCCTGGCTTGGCCTCAGTGGGAAAAGCTGTGCTTAGTTCTGTTGGGACCAGATACCCCAGGGCGGGGTGCTACTTTTTGGGGTATTTCCCAAAAGTGGGATGGGGAAGAGAGGAGGGAGGAGCACTGTGATAGGGATGTAAAGGAAATAATTTTTTTTTAAAAATACGGTAAGGGGCCGGGCGGTGGTGGCGAACGCCTTTAATCTCAGCACTTGGGAGGCAGAGACAGGCGGATTTCTGAGTTTGAGGCCAGCCTGGTCTACAGAGTGAGTACCAGGACAGCCAGGGCTACACAGAGAAACCCTGTCTTGAAAAAAAATATGGTAAGGAAGGGATCTACAAATGACTCATTGGGTAAGAGTGCTTCATATGCAAGCGTAAGTACTTGAGTTCAAATTCAAGCACCTACCTATAAAATCCACCTATCCATAGTCATAGACATGGCTATAGCTCTAGTGCAGTGGGGAGTGAAGACAAAAAGCTACCCATGCTCCCTGGCTTCCAGCCTAGCTCCACCTCCAGGTAAATACCCTGTCTCATGGAATAAAGCAGAGAGAAAGATAAAGCAGGACAGCCAAAATCCTTCTCCATTCTCCTCTCACACACACAAGTACCTGCACCATATTCCCACACATATGCCGTGACCTACAGGACTTGGGACTGACATAACTGAAGAGATGAGAAATAAAGAAACAATAGACACATAAAAAAATTGGGATCCAGTAGGCAATGACCTCTTATAGAGATGTACCTGCAGCCTGAAAACTCAGTGAGTTTATTATGTACACTTGAAGGAAGAGATGGCCTTGTAAAGGAGGCAGGTTAGCCGTTCTCTGTAGGGGATGCCCATAGGAGAGCAGTCTCAGGCTGCAGTCACTCTAGAGGGGGAAACTGTGACTTATAATTTTTGCACACACTGTCAATATCCACACTTCCACAAGTGGAAGACTTTGCCACTGCCCTAAGCCTGACCCAGGTAAGGCCTTGTTAGTCCCATGGATCTGAGGCACTGGCGTTCTTGACATGTTTATATGATGAATGCTCATTCATACAGGGTTATACTCACTCCTTATACACATAATATATACATATAAAGAAAAAGAAATTATTTAAAAAGAAATATTACTTATCCTTATTTTATCAGTGTACCTAGTATGTATATATTGAAATATTATACTGTGCCTAATAATATGTGTAATAAATGTTAATCTAAAATAGAATAAAATAATAATATAGTAAGATACAATAATGTATTTACTAGGGGCTAGAGAGATGGCTGAGAGGTTAAGAGCACTAGGTGCTCTTCAAGAAGACCCAAGTTTGATTCCCAGCACTCACATGGCAGCATGTGGTTGTTTACAACTCTCATCCTATGGGATTCAATGCCCTGTTGTACACCAGGCACAGATGTGATGCATAGACATGCATTGCAGGCAAAATAGTCACACATGCAAAATAAAATAAAAATAATCCTAAAAATCATGAATTAATTAAATTAAAAGCTAAGTATTTGAAAGATCAATAAAATTTGTAAACTTCCATCAGCATGAAAGAAAAAAATACAAATCATGGACATTATCATCGTCATTTACTATTGTAGATATTATAGCTAACTACAAGATTGACATAGCATATACAATTTTGTGGTAATACATTTAAAAGTTTAACTAAAGAAAGTAATTGTAAAGATGAAAATTACCAAGGAAATGTTCTTTAATCAGTTTTTATTAGTCTGTCTAAAATTTGTTTCATTGTGAGAAACACACTTCAATACCAAAGAACTTAAGGTTTTGTGGATGACATTAAATAATCCCTAAGAGAAGCTCCTCTGAGGCTCATTTGGTACAATGTTTGCAGGGATCCCTAGCACACCTGTATAAAACTAGGTGTGGTGGTGCATATCTCTAACCCCAGTCCTGGGGAAGCAGAGTTAGGAGAATCCCTGGTGCTTGCTGGCAAACCTGACCACATGTCTTGGCAAGTGCCAGCTTCTATGAGAAATCTTGTCTCAGAAAATTAGGTGGAGAGTCATTGAGAGATATATGACACAAGCCTCTGGTCACTGCATGCATAAATGCATATGAGTACTCTCTTATGTGTACATATGTGTACACTCACAAATTACACCAATATTTAGCTATAATTAACATGTGCATGTTAAAAACAATATATACATAGTGTTAGGAATAATATAAAAAACCTATATTCTACAACCTCAGAGAAAAATGACTTTGAAGGAAGAGCTCAATCACCATTTTGGTTTCTATTTGTAATCTCTCTGGCATGAAGAAAGGGTTCATTCATAATAGTTAAATGACTGTCAGAGTGAAGTTGGAAGCCTAGCCTCTTGACTATGTGCCCTAGCAATTCTTATCAGCATGTTCTTTCCTCATGATGGCACTGGAACCACAAAATCATTATCGTCATCGTTCCATGGGTATGGTGGTCAGGGGAATCTCCATAGAGCCTTTCCAGGGGTAGAGCACTAGATGTTCCCTTTCCATCTGTCTACACACATGGAGATGCTAGCTCTTTGTCTGTTTCAAAAATTAGATTTATCAGTCTAGACATACTGTAATTAAACATGTATGGAGAATACTCTTAGTGGCTGTTAAAAGGTTATAGTCTTGTGAGTGATTTTTTAGTTGGGCCAGATGGGCATCTGTATAAAAGCATTAAAGACATTAAGGTGAAATTGAAAACTTTTAAAGCAGATAATGGTAAAAAAAATTGAAGAGAAGACTGAGAGATGCCAGGAGTAGTAAACTCAGAGGAAGATGCTTACTTTCTGTTAGTCTGACAGTGGGGCAGAGACACATGCATATTTTCTGTGGATACAGGTTACTTCTGGTTCTTTGTACTGGATTCTTTCTAGAAAGCATTGCTCCTGCCTCGCTAGACCTCAGCCGGGTGTAATGCCCCTAACAATCTGAGTCACCACATTTCTCTTCCTACCATACTGTAACATCTTTTCTACCATCATGTTTTGAATGCATCTCAGTGTTTTGTCTGATTTTTAATTTCCTGTCTCTTTCATTCGAATTCTAATCAAAGGACGAGGCTATAGACTTGAGAAGAGGACCTGCAGGGGCACAAAGAAGGGTACCTCAGAGGGGTGGGAGGGAAGAAAAGGAAGGGGAAGTGATGTGATTCTATTTCAATTAAAATGCATTTAAAAATTAATAATAAAATGGATCAAAAGTATTTCATAAGGACAGGCTGATTTCACTTGCGCATCTCAAAGCATTCCATAAAACATTTATGATTGGTCTCAGTGGGTGTTAAAATGATGACACTTTGCATATTTCAGGCTTAGGGAGATAGAAATTACAACAATTAATTTTCTATTTTGTATTTAACTACTCCAAGTAGAAGTTTTTCCCCATTCTAGATCCTTGAATGTTTAACCTCAGGGTTCCTTCATATCATTTATCTCCACTGAAGAGAACGTCTTCATAGAGAGTTGACTACAATACTTCTCTTGTTTATAAAACTAAAGGTCTGAACTTCATGATAGCATAAACTGTCTTCTGAATGTGACTTGCCATGAGTCATAGGTGCTGTATTTTAGTCCCCTACTCTCGTTTCTATTTAGTTTTTGTAAAGATCTGTACTGGACAACAGGTATTTTGGCCTAATCTCAAGTTCAATGGGGAAATAATATCATTGTTAATTTGGGTCTTGATTTTTATTAACCCAAATTGAAAAGAGGCTCAGTGTTTCAAAAATCATTTATTACTACTTTTGAAGTATTAAAGTGTGTTTAATCCCATTGAGGTGCTCCCAAAAGCCCAGGCATAATTTTAGAAATTTCAGAGGCCAAGGAGCAACTTTACTTGTGTAAGGCAAAAATATTTATTTTAAACCAGAAATGAACCAAGAGCCTTCTCCATTCTCCACAGTCCCTACTGGTGTGTTATAAAAAGATAAATGGGGGGGGGGGGAAGAGAAGAGAAGAGAAGAGAAGACAAGAGAAGAGAAGAGAAGAGAAGAGAAGAGAAGAGAAGAGAAGAGAAGAGAAGAGAAGAGAAGTGAAGGCCTACCATGAGCACATGGAGAGAAGGGAGGAAGAGAATGGGGAAGGGGCAAGGGGACAGAGTGGGAGCAAGAAGGCAAGAGACCAAGAGACCAAGAGACCAAAAGAGGAGCAAGAGAGTGGGGAGAGAACAAAGAAGCCCCTTTTGTAGTAGGTCAGGCCTACCTGGTTGTTGCCAGGTAACTGTGGGGAGGAGCATATCTGTCTGTTACCAGGTAACTGTGGGGTGGAGTTTAGACAGAATGCTAACATCTATAACCTCCCTAATTGTAGCAAAGTGCTTTCTGGTAATTTCCATAGCACTGAGAAGCCACATGTGTTGTGGTACTACGAGCTTCTTTTCTACACTCTGGAGCCAGAGTACTATGAGGCTAGAGCTGACTGAACGGTTAGCTCTCTCAGTTTCATGTTTCTCTTCTCTTAAGTGTGGATAGTAGAAGTGGTGGGGTTAATCATTATTGTCCAATTTACAACATAGTCATTTAGGAAACATATCTCTGGGTGTATCCATGAACACATCACCAAAAATATTTAACTCCAAGCAGAGAAAACCCACCTTTAACATGGGTGGTGCCAACTCCTGTGTTGGTTGCCCAGACTGTATAAAACAGGGAAAAGGAGAAAGATATATGAGCTCTGGTGTCCATCTTTCTCTGCTTGCTTATCTTTAGAGATGTGGGCCAGAGGCTTCACACTGAAGCTGCCATCACCCGAGCTGTCACACCATCACACTTTCCTGCCCACGAGGGGACTGAACCTTCAAGCTACAAACCACAAAAAATCTTCCTTTTCTTCTCTGTTTCTTCTCTGGTATTTGATCTTAGCAAGAACAGTAACTAACACAACTAGCCTGCATCCTAAAGGGGTAACAAATGGCAAATATTTATCATAGTCCCTGGCTCTGTCAAGTATTCAATAATGTTCACCTACACCCTATTACTACAGTACTAGTGATACAAAACTCATTAAAAAAAA
>JADRCD010232028.1:0-11753 GCA_019843815.1 Montemys delectorum | reverse complement strand
AGTGTGTGTGTGTGTGTGTGTGTGAGAGAGAGAGAGAGAGAGAGAGAGAGAGAGAGAGAGAGAGAGAGAGAGAGAAAGGGGGAGGGATAGAGGGAGAAAGGGAGGGAAGGAGGGAGGGAGAGGGAGAGAGAGAGGCAGGGACAGAGACCATGAGGGTCATAGGGATTTGAACTTGGGTCATCAGTCTCAGTAGCAATCACTTTCAGCATCTGAGCCATTTTTCCAGCCCGTTCTCACTGTAGGGTAAGTCACTAAGGAGGTTCTCTTCAGCCTACCCCTTCCTTCTCCTTCTTTAGTTGCTCTAGAGGCCTGATTTGATCCTGACAATCCTACCCCATAGCCCCTTTCCCAAGTGGATGGGGCATGATAACTAAAACATATCTTGTGACAAACCAAGAAATTTGTAGTTTGCACAGCCTAGTTCCCAGGCCCAGTGTCCTAGTGCGGCAACTTGGGGCTCCTTGGGAAACCACGGTGACGCTCAGGTTTCTCACTCATGAAACAGGCATCCTATCTGCTCAAAACTACTTCTGGGGGGGTTCCTTCTACTACTGAGATTATATACATACATATATGTATGAATACATATATACATATACATATACATATACATGTACGAAAAATGCTCTATGTCTCTAAAATACCCCACTGGTTCCAGAATGCGGGCTGCTTTGTATCAACACAAAGACGGAAGGATGGTGAAGCATGCAGACTTGTAACAGCAGCCCAACCAAAAACACATTATCTTATTATTCACTTGCTCCCCCTGTAACTCATTTCCCAGCTTTCATTCTTCCCTCTTACAAAAAAAAAAAAAAAAAAAAAAAAAAAGGAAAAAAAAACAAAAAAAGAAAAAAAAAGAAAGAAAAGAAAAGGAAAGGAAAAAAACAGGAAAAATCAATGGAATAAAAATGCTGCTATTTTCTGATACAAATTAAACTCCACATCCAAACACAAACAGAATAATCAACAGCATATGGGTGTGCTTTCTCAGTCTTACCTCCTAAGGGAAGAGCAGCCAGATGGCAGGGATGGGGGCGGGGAGCCCACTGGAGTTTCAAGAAACAGGCACAGGCCTGATCTCCACGCTCTCAAGTTAGAAGGGCCCTAGAAGTTGCAGTGACTGTTTTGGTAAATGAGAACTGGCCTGATTTCCAGGCTCTGGAGGGAGAAAGATCCTGGCATTTGTGAAAAACCATCCAAGAGGTCAGAGCTATGCCACCAACTGAGCCAAATTCCAGAAGTTCAGTATGTCTGTCCAAAAAGGCAGCTGGGCACCAGTTCTCATGAATCATGTCAACCAAGCAGATGATTGATGACCAAGATACACTCTGCCAACACTCCTGAGTGTACACACACACTGGTAGAGAGGGGCTACTGATGCCTTACAGGTTGATAATGGCAAGCTATTGCAGAAGCAAAAACACTGGAAATGTTTTTCCATTAATCCAGAAGTCTTCAAAGCCTAGGGAGATAGCCTCCCTACTCATCACAACAGCTAAAATGGAAAGAAAAAAAAAAACCGATACCATCAAATTCTGGCAAAAGCAAGGAGCAACTAGAACGCCCACATTTGATTTTGTCAAACTGTAAGGCAGTTTAAGAGTTAAATATCCAGATGGGCGGTGGTGGTGCACACCTTTAATCCCAGCACTTGGGAGGCAGAGGCAGGTGGATTTCTGAGTTTGAGGCCAGCCTGGTCTACAGAGTGAGTTCCAGGACAGCCAAGGCGACACAGAGAAACCCTGTCTTGAAAAAACCAAAAAAAAAAAAAAAAAAAAGAGTTAAACATGCAGCCAACCACACAGTGGCATGGTGACTCCACACCCAACTAGATATTCATAGGAGAGAAATTAAAACTCAAATATGCAAGTCTTGTGCAAAATGCCCATTGTGGAGACTGGAAAGATGGCTTAGTGGTTAAAGGCATTTGTTGTTCACCCAGAAGATCCAGGCATGGTGCTCAACACCCACGCTGGATGGTTCAAGAGTACTTGGTTCTAGATCCAAGGAATCTGCAACTTTTCTGGCCTCTGCCAGTACCTATATACATATACAATCAGGCACAAACACATATACACATAAACTACATGAATACTACATTTGTTTTAAATGTTCATTATAATTTTATCCATAATAGCTAAAACCTGGACATGACCCGGGGTCCATCAGGTGAATAATGACTGAACGGAGTTATTCAATAAATAAGCTGTGATCTACCCATATAGAGAAAATCATCAGCAATAAAAGGAAATGAAGGTGGAGTGGGAGAGATGGCCCAGAGATCAAGAGCTCATCCTGCTCTTGCACAGGACCTGAGTTTATTTCCCAGCACCCATGACAGGCAGTTCACATCCACCTGTAACTTCAGTTCCAGAGGATATGAGGCCCTCTTTTGGCCTCTGCTGGTACTGCACTCACTTCTACATTACCCACACAAACATGCACCATTGAGACTAAAAACAAAATTGAGAAACAAGATAATATTTGCCAGTGGAGCATTCATCATCCTTGCAGACTAGCCACCTGTTGTTTTGTAAATAAAAGTTTATAAAACATAGCCACACTCAGTCAATTACATATTCCTACAGCTACTGTCTTCCTGTGACAGCAGATTTAAGTAATTAGTACAGAGCCTTGGTGGCTGCCAAATCTAGCATACTTACTATCTGCTATGCTATAAAAAAAAAAACCCTCACAACTGTGACAAAAATAAAAGGGGAAAACATGCTGAATGGGAGGGGAAAAGAAAATATAGAAACAAGGAACTATATGTCATATGACTCATTCTCATCCCTAAGTTCTTGACAAAACTAATTAACATGTTAAAATACCAGAATGGGTTGGGGAGACAGTTCAATAGTCTACCTTGCAGGCAATAGGACCTGAGTTCGAATCCCAGAATACACACACACACACACACACACACACACACACACACGCCTAGAACAGTGCATTTCAGATAAAAGTAGGAAACTGACTAAGAAGAAGTACAAGAGAATAAAAGAATTTCTGGGGAATAGACTTGTTCTCTTTATTGCTGGCATATGCACTTATCAAATGGATCAAATTACATACACATAAGATGAATGGATTTTTAGGCCCAGCATGGTAGCACATATTTATACTAACAGCACTGGGGAATCAGAAACAGAAGGATGGGTAATTCAAGGTCATTGTCAGCTTTGTAATGGGTTTGAGGTTAGCCTGGCCTACATGAGATCTTTGGGGAAAGTATGGGGCAGGGGCTGTGAGATGATTTGGCATCTACAGGGATTTCCTGATGAGCCTGAAATGGGAAAATGAGATGGGAGCTTTAATTGGATGTAGGGAAAAGGAGGTCAATATGGAAGGGGGTGGTTGGAGGAGGGATAAATAAAATGAAGAATGTTTGGGAAAAGCATAGAAATCATATTATATATTTACCTAAGATTATATATAGTAACCATATAACCTGATAATATGTAGTAACCATAAGTATGTGTGTGTGTGTGTGTGTGTGTGTGTGTGTGTACACATATGCCACTTAGGGTAGTAAGGCTATGCCCAAGAGCTACAGACTATCTAACAAAAACCCCACTCTCAGGCATGAGAAATCTCTTTCTGAAATGTTTATCAGGGTAGTCCAAGTGCCTTCCAAACCGGCACAGGCTATTGCTGTTGCCCTCGGTTGACTTCACGAACTTAAGAAGTCGCCATACGAAATGTGTTGCTGAAGACGCCACCACACCTTTCGGGCGCAGGGCTTAGAGGGACTGAGGCTGGTATGACTTGAAAGCTTCTTCCCTGAGCACTAGCTTTCATAGTCCCAGAAGATGTTCCGCGTGCTGCTGAGGGAAGAAAGCAATCAGTAGTCCTACCCAGCTGTGAAGCACAACACTAACCACCACCATGGCAAGATAGTGTCCAACGTGTTAGAGCGGTCTTCCCATCTTGGCAGTAACCAACGCCTGTCTAACGTCTTTAATACTCACTCAGTAGGCGGTAAGTCACACCTGGTACTGGAAGCACTACTCAATGGCTAGTGAGGCTATCGATCCTTGAGAAGAACTTGAAACTGCCGCTTTCACTAAACCAATAGAATGTATCACTACACTCTTGAATACTCATCCTTGTGCCCGCCGAGAAGTGTAGCTTTCACCTTCTATCAGAGGAGCTCTCTGTGCAGCGGATGGAGACTATTACAGCAAGCAACTGCCTGTGGGGTGCCCAGCTCCAAAGGATACATCTACAATAGGGCCCCCACACAGAAGGCTCAGAGAACACTGGGGGAAGAGAGGGTGGCAAGATTATAAGAGCCAGAGGGAGCACTACTGCAGGGTTCTTTCTCCTAGATAGAGCCGGGAAGCTACATCCGTGACATCTCAATGTGGCCAAACAAGACCTGAACAGTGGCAACACCCGTTGACATGCCTACGTGGATGGGAAAAGTACATGGAGTCCTGCTCCTAGATGAGGGGTTGGCAGAAGGAGAAGTTAGTCTTCCGCAGAGATGAATGCCCTAATTGGTTATCCAATACCAGATCAGCCCTAAAAATATATACACACAAGCAACCCTAAGTGGACTCAGCAGGTTATATTTATATATTTATCCGCGTTTGTAACAATGGCAACTTTAAAAAAAAAAAAAGCCACGAATTTGAGAGGGAGGCAGGGGGAACCTGGGAGGACTTGGAGAGAGAATAAGGAGGAGAGAATGGTTGAATTATATTTTAATTAAAAATAAATTAGATTTAAAAAATCAGAGTTTCAATCTCATAAATTTCCCTTTATAACTCTCAAACTATTAAAGAACATCTTAAAAACTATTAAAAAAAAAAAAAAACAGTCCTGGTGGCCCATAAGATAACTCAGCAGTAGAGGCCCTTCCTGACAAGACTGAGAACCCAAGTTCAATTCCTGGGACCCACACAATAGTAGGGGAGAAGTGACTCCAGCAAGCTGTCCTCTGACCTCCACACATACCTATAGATTTCATTATTTAAACAAATTACACGGTCAATTAAAAAATCAAGACAACTTATCTCAAGAAAACTAAGATAGGATCTTTCTCTTCTCTTTAGATACCATGTATCCTTGGCTTCACATTAACATTCAAGACAATCTGGTGCAGATGTTTCTTAATGACCAGATGTTTCTCACAAAAAAAAAAAAAAAATCATGTTCGTACTTATTTCACATCCATTCCTGAAAGACACACCCTATATACTTAAAAAGTTCAAATCAAAAAGGCTCAAGGGGAAAGAGAATGGAAGCTAAGTCAACCCTTCCCCCAGCGTCCTCCCTGGAGCCCCACAGAGCATGGCAGGAGGAGCATCATGGTTACAAGGCAGCACTTTCTCCATGCCCTGCTCTCTCTGAGTGGGTCTTCTCTCTAGGGATTGACATTAGTTACTTTCCTAATTGCTGCGACAAGATGCCTGACAGAAACAACTTTTGAGACCCTAACTCAAAAGACAAGGCAGGGCCAACCACAGGGCTCAGCAGGCAAAGGAGATTGCCACCAAGCCTGATGGCCAGGGTTCAAGCCCCATGACCTCTGCGGAAGAGGGAGAGAACCAATTGCTCCAAGTTGTCATCGGACCTCCACACATGCGTTGTATCATGTGCATGCCCCTACACACATACAAGCATACATACGCACTTCCCACAGACCGTTAAGAATATTTTCCATTTAAATGACTGCCTTTCCGTGAAGGCCCTTCCCTATCCTCACTGGCCCCATTTCTTATGAGATACATTTGCGGCTAAGGCCCTTGTGAAGTGTCCAAAGCAATGGATATTTCAAAGTATAAAGTGACCTGACCCTCCGCGGGAAGCACAGTCATCCATCATTTCCCAGCATCACCCAGGACAGGTGCAGTCTGTATTCAGGCCAGCATGAACCGACGGGAAGCACATGCTGTACTCCCCGAAGAATCCCACAGTGGAAGATAGATGAAGGGCGGAGGGGATAATATTAGAAAACTATTTCGGAGGCTACTTTGAAAATGAACTACCCAGCCAAATTCCCAACAATGATATAAATAAGCAAAGCAGACAGACTGCAGCAGAACTTGAGTGGGGGAGGGGTTGCTGCTAGCTTCAAGTTTCTCCGGGGAGAGGCAGGTGTGTGTCTGCACCTTTGTGTGTGTGTGTGTGTGTGTGTGTGTGTGTGTGTGTGTGTGTGTGTGTTCACATGTGCATGTGTGCATGGTGTGTGTGTTCACACGTGTGTGTGTATGTGTGTGTGCATGCAGGTAGAAGCCAGAAGATAACTCCTACTATTATTTCTCAGGAGTCTTTGCCTTGCGTTTAAGATGACTCTGAGCTCAAACTCACTGAGGATAGCTGGTGGCCAGTGAGGCCCGGGTGTTGAGAGAATTCTTTCCCTGTGGCTATGTATGCAATACTCAAACTTTCCTCATAAGGTCCCAACCACAAACTAAAGTATGATGCCACGAAGGTTCATCCTGGGGAGCAAATTATTCTCTAGGCTTGCCTGCAGAGCTTGATGTGGGGTTGTCTAAAGGAGCACAGGGGATGCCCAGTAGTTGCACTTGGAAGTCTTCAGCCACATGGGCATGTGTGCCTGGTGTCTTCCCCACACCCACAGTGTGGAGCCTGGTAGAGTTTGATTTCTGTTGTTGTGATAACGCACCATGATCAAAAGCATCCCGAAGAGGACTATGTCCATCTTATATTTCCAGATAACGGTTCACAACTAATGGAAGTCAGGCAGGAACCTAGAAGCAGGAACTGAAGGAGAGGTCATAGAAGAGTGCTGCTTACTGGCTTGCTCCCATGTCTTGCTTTTCTCATAAAACCAGGACCACCTGCCCAGCCTTGATACCACTGACAGTGTGTGGGGTCCTCCCACATCAATCATTAATCAAGAAAATGCCCTACATACTTGCCCACTGGCCAATCTGATGGAGGTAATTCCTCAATTGAGGTTCTCTCGCCTCAGATGACTCTATATGTCATGTTTACAAATCAAGCCAACACAGAGGCCCTTCAATTAATCTCCCCACAGGGTATATATTGCAGCACCTGCAAGATCCCAAGGTTCCAAGACAACATATAACTATGGCAGAATTGTATCCAAGGGCCTGAGAGGAGTAGGAGGGATCCCAGATGAAGGTCCACTGGCCCTCCCTAAGCCCTCCTTCTGTGAAGAAATGTCACCAGTCAACAGGTCCAATCATGGTGGACTTTCACAAGCAGATTCAGTTGGTTCAATGAAGATGGTGACTGTTTTGCTCAGGATTTTGCCCTACAACACAGGAATCCACCTGTCTCCACCTCCCCACCGTAGCTGCTGTTTCTTAAAATGTGGGGTTCCAGGAATCAAATTCAGGTCCTAGTGCTCGCAGGAGGAGGACTGTACTGACTGTGATGGTTTGTAGATGCTTAGCCCTGGGAGTGGCACCATTGGGAGGTGTGGCCTTCTTGGAGTAGGTGTGTCACTGTGGACATGGGCTTTAATACCCCAGTCCTAGCTGCCTGGAAGTCACTATCCTGCTAGCTGCCTTCAGATGAAGATGTAGAACTCTCAGCTCCTCCTGCACCATGCCTGCCTGGACACTGCCATGTTCCCACCTGGATGGGCTGAACCTCTAAACCTATGAGCCAAGCCAGCCTGCATTAAAATGTTGTTCTTGTAAGAGTTGGCTTGGTTATAGTTTCTGTTTTTATAGCAGTAAAATCCTAACTTAGACACTGAGCCATCTCCCAGGCCCCAATATTCTCATACGTTTTCTCCCAAATCTTCTTACTCAATTACCAATTTTAAGGTAGCTAGCACAATTCAGGGCTGCTTCTCTTTGCATACCCAGTACCTTCCTAAACTGCAGCTGGGACCATTTGTTGCATATTCAAGTTTTGCTTTCAAATAGTAATTCTAGGGCCTGGGGAACGGCCGAGGTGCTAAAAACACTTGCTGCACACATGTAGAGACTGGAAAAGTTCAAATGCTCAGAAACCACACAGATGCCTGGTGGGCATGGCAGCTGCCTGTAATTTCAGCTTCGGAAGACAGAGATGGGGATCTCCAGAGCAAGCTGGCTAGAGAGAGACTAGCCACATGGGAAAGCTCTGGATTTGATTGAGATACCCTCCCTCAATGAGTAAGATGGAGGAGCCATTGAAGATGGCGCCCAACATCAACCTCCACATGCATGTACATATAGGTACACACACACACACACACACACACACACACACACACACACACATATTGAGATGCGTATTCACACATGCACAACACACACACACACAGACAGAGAGAGATGGATATTCACACACACACACACACACACACACACACACACACACACACACACACATTATAATAGTAAAGGGGAGAAACAAAATATTAAATCCAGAAAGAAACAGAGAAGGGAGTCTGGAGTGGAAAGAATGACAGAATAGAAAGATGGTTCCTGTATATATGTCCACAGAGACAGAGTTGCCAGGTTACACAACCTGTTCAACCTTTCTTACTTTAGGGAAAATAAATATTTTCCCAAGACACTACCAGTCTTGACAAAGAAGACCAGATTGCTGGGTTTGTTTGTGTAGTCCAAGCCCTATTTTCATTTCAGCACCAACTATAAAATTAATTCCTATCAACTCCTGAATTACAGGGTTGAGTTTGGAGTGCCCACAATGCTAGAATCATCTTCCCTAGGCTGAATAGCTTGAAAAGAAAAGAAAAGGAAAAAAAAGAAAAGAAAAGAAAAGAAAAGAAAAGAAAAAGAACAACAAAAAAAAAAGGTTCATGGAGGTGTAAGTCCCATGCTTTGAGGACTGTGGTGAGGTATCACGCCACGATGGCAGTTACTAGTGTGACAAGAAGAGATGAAGAGGAAAGAGCCAGGGCTGGGGACTCCACCCCTAGAAACCTCCCACTAGGCTACCTCTTTAAGGTCCCACCATCTCCTGACAGCACCAAGCTGGGACTGGCTCATTGACACACTGGGGCTTTGAGGGGGGTCTTGGTAGACCTAACCACATTAAGTTGTTTCTTAACTCAGAGGCATTTTCTAAATGTTCAATAAAACTCTGAGTTGGCATGATGGCCAGAATATGCTTCTGGATGACACAAGATCGGGATTCTGTAGTCAGCTAGTGAGCATCTGTAATCTCAAGAGGACCCCACCCTGCAGCTTGTCAGCTGTTGGAGCCTCCGAACTCTGCCTTCCCCAGGACCCAGGGCCTGCTGTAATAATTGGAGCACAGAGAGTATATGGCAAGGTGTGTGTGTTTCTCAAGGTGTTATTCATGACGCTCTTGAAACACGGTTGTTGGTTGTGGAGCTTAAGCAAGCCATGAAATAAATTTCATATCTCTATCTATCTATCTATCTATCTATCTATCTATCTATCTATCTATCTATCTATCTACACACACACATACATATACATATAAATATATATATATATTAAATTTTGATTAATGGTCCCAAAGATGCCCCTGACTGTCAACATTAAATAAAAAAAAATCTTCATGCCAATCCTCCACTACTACCCTCCAAGGAAAGGGCGGGTAGGAGAGTTCATTGAATGGGTCTTTGACTTTATGCAGCTGATTCTCAAGCTATTGGTCCCATGGCCAATAGCTTTATCCTAGCACCTGCTGTTAAGTCAAAAGTGCAAACTCAAGCCAATGAGATGGCTCAGCAGGCAAAGTCACTTACCATCACAACTGGTCAGGATTGATCATGATTTTCACATGTGTGCCACAGTGCACATGCGCACATGCACACATGCACACACACACACACACACACACACACACTCATAGTTTTTTAAAGTCTTTTTTTTTTAAACAATGCAGATTTGGGGATCATCCATGACCTGTTGAATCAGAAACTCATCTGGAACACAGGCTAATAAATTATATATACACATTACAGATCACTGGAGGGAAGGTGATGGAAACACAGTCCCTAGAAGCCAGAAGAAAACGGGAAGTGCAATTACGCAAGGGAAGAGTTCAGTCTGTGGTTTAAGCTGGGAACACGTTGTTCTCCTTATCACCAGTGGATTTGTTTCAACTCTTCTCAGTATGTGTTCTGCTTTGACAGAACAGCCATGGCTGGAGACTGAGAAGATGGGTAAGTGGATAAGGTGCTGGCCAAGAAAGCATGGGAATCTGAATTAGATTCTCTGCACTCAAGTAAAAAGCCAAGCATGATAGTCTGTACCTATAATCCTAGACAACACACACACACACACACACACACACACACACACAGAGAGAGAGAGAGAGAGAGAGAGAGAGAGAGAGAGAGAGAGAGAGAGAGAGAAGAGGAAGCATATCTGAGTGTGACTAGTTTATAAAGAGAAGAAGGTTGGGACAGGAAGGAAGGTTCAGAGGTTAAAATTGTTTGCTGCTCTTGCTGAAGACCTGAGTTCAGTTCCCAGTGTCTACTATAGGCAACTCACAACCATCACCTGCAACTTCAATTTCAGAGGATTCCAACAATTACTTCTGGCCTCCACTGGCATCTTTACTCTTATGCTAATATGCACTCACATGCACACACACACACACACACACACACACACACACATACACACAACTAAATAATTCAAATAAGTCAGAGTGGGCATGGCGGCACACACATTAATCTTAGTGCTCAGGCAGAAGCAATAGGTCTCTGTGAGTCTGAGACCAGTCTGATCTACAGAGCAAGTTCCAGATCAGCTAGGGCTACGTAGTAAAATTCTTATCAACAAAAAACTTTTTTTAAAGAAAAAAAGGAAGATGCTACAAAGAGAGGTGGAAAAGCTTAAAGAGACCACCTACCAGTTAAGATCACTTGCTGCTCTTGCAGAAGAACTGGGTTTGATTTCCTACACCCACATGCCAGCTCACAATCATCTATAGCTCCAGTACTGGGGAATTCAATGCCATCCTCTGGGCAGACATGCAGGAAAAATGCTCATACACATAAAAGTTAAATTAAATTAAAAACAAGAGAGAGAAGATGAAGTCTAAGTTTGGGTGATCCCATATGTTTGGTCCTTAGTGAGTGTTTCTAGCTGTGAAATGTGTGAGAAGGAGACAGAGAGAGAGAAAGAAAGACAGAGCAAGAGATAGAGACACAGAGAAAGGCAAACCATATGGCAAGAACAGCAGAAGGCTGCTCTGAAAAAGAGTCACATTTGCTGTTCTACAACAACCCCCTTAGTAGTAAATTAAGCCACTTCTACCAGATCTAGCAACCCCAAAATAGATTTAATCCTTTCAGGTGGCCATGACTTAATTACTGCTTATTAGGCTCCACCCCCTCAGAGAGCACCACCTCCAAAGATCACTACACCAGCTTCTAAGTGCGTGAGCCTTTGGGGACCAAGCCACTTCCAAACCACAACAAGCACACTGCAACACGGGGGTGTCCAGTTCAATGTAAGAATGAATTAAGAGAGTTTCCCATGGGCTGGTGATATGGCTCAGTCAGTAAAAAATATGTGTCACACAAGCACACAGACCTGAGTTCCAAACCATAGAACCCGAAAAAAAATGCATACACTTGTAATGACAGTGCTGGGGAGATGGAGAGGGACACACCCCTGGGTGGTAATCATATCTGGCAAAATCGATGAGCTCCATGATCGGTAAAAGACCCTGTCTGTAGATAGATGACTGATAGATGTTCGATAGATGTTAGAGATAGATAGACAGATAGATAGATAGATAGATAGATAGATAGATAGATAGATAGATAGGAGAAATGATTGATAGATGATAAATAGATGTTAGAT
>JADRCD010232027.1:0-17040 GCA_019843815.1 Montemys delectorum | reverse complement strand
TGCTGCCCCTTCAGTTTTTGATCTTAACAATTCTGATGGGTATAAGGTAGAATCATAGAGTTATTTTGATTTGCATTTGCCTGATGACTAAGTATGTTGAACATTTTGTTACATATTTCTCAGCCACTAGAGATTGTTCTGTTGAGAATTCTCTGTTTAGCTGTGTACCCCACTTTTTAACTTGGGTTATTTTGTTTTTTGGAGTCTAACTCTTGAGTTCTTTCTATATTTTGAATATTAGCTCTCTGTAAGAGGTAGGGTTGGTGAGGATATTTTCCCAATTTGTAGGCTGCTGGTTTTGTGTTATTGTAGGTGTCCGTAGCCTTTTTCTTTTTCTTTCTTTCTTTTGTGTGTGTGTGTGTGTGTGTGTGTGTGTGTGTGTGTGTGTGTGTGTGTGTGTGTCTGTAGCCTTACAGAAGCTTTTCAGTTTCATGATGTCCATTTGTTAGTTGGTCGTACTATTTTAGCTATTGCTGTTCTGTTTAGGAAGTTGTCTCCAGTACCAATGCACTCAAGGCCATCCCCCACTTCCTTCTTTTATTATATTCAATGTGTCCAGTTTTATGTTGAGGACTTTGATCCACTTGGACTGGAGTTTTGTGCAGGGTGATAAATATGGTTCCATTTGCATTCTTGTATGTTCAGATCTCCAGCTAAGCCAGCTCTGTTTGATGAAGATGCTTTCTCTTTTCCACTTTATACTTTTGGTTTATTTTTCAAAAGTGAACTATGCCTAGATGTGTGGGTTTATTTCTATGTCTTCACTTGAATTCCATTGTTCAAAATGTTTCTATATCAATACTATTTATCTTTACTACTGTTGCTTTGTTGTGTAGCTTGAGATTAGGGATAGTTATACCTCCAGAAGTCCTTTTATTGTACAGGATTCTTTTAGATATCCTGGATATTTTTCCCTATATAAAGTTGAGAATTGTTCTTTCACAGGCTGGAAAGAATTGTTTTGGAGTTTTGATGGAAATTGCTTTGAATCAGTAGATTGTTTTTGGCTAAATGACCATTTTTTATTACGGTAATTCTTTGGATCCATGAGCATGGAAGACCTTCCCATCTTCTGATATCTTCTTCAGATTCTTTCTTCAGAGGCTTAAAATTCTTCTCATACAGGTCTTTCACTTGTTTGGTCACACCAAAATATTTTATATTATTTGTGACTATTGTGAAAGCTGTTGTTTCTCTGATTGCTTTCTCCTCCTGCTTATTGTTTGTATAATGATGGCTACTGATTTTTTTCTTTTTGAGTTAATTTTGTATCCACCTACTTTGCTGAAGACCTATGTTAAATGTAGGATTTCACTCGTTCACTCATTCTTTGAGTCACTTATGTATATGGTCATATTATCTGTGACTAATGATACTTTGACTTGGTCTTTTCCAATTTGTATCTCCTTGATCTTGGTAAGTTGTGTTCTTGCTCTAGCTAGAACTTCTAGTATTACATTGTTGTCATAGGATACCTGAATTTTGGTGGTGCCATAATGCCCTGAATTTTGATGATTATGTTATTACACTGGTCGTTAGCTATCTGGTTGTTCCTGATTTTGGTAGTTCCTGATGGCAGCAGGCCTCTAGGACTACAGCTTAGAGCTGATTGTCATGGCAGCAGGCTTCTAGAAGAGTAAAAGTTTCAAAATCTAGATTCTTTCCTACAAAGAATCCTCTGTTCTCCATCCAGGGTAATTTGTTCAGATTCACAGGTAAGCAAGACTGGCTGAGCAGTGTCAGACCCATGAAATTCAGACTACTGTGCTTCTCAAACAGGACAGATCTCTGCTAAAAGCCCTGTCAACAGGATCTGTGCATTCCCATTTGTCTTATAAAAAGTACACAATTACAGGCCTGAATTTCAACAAAACTTGAGAGGTTCCAGGGCTTCAGGGCTGGTGTTCTCACAACTGAGTGGCTGATTGTTGAATCTCCCACGAAGTACCATGCAGCATCTTTGGTTTCTACTTTAGATATATTTAGTTTTACTTTTTGCATGTGTGTGTTTGCACATATGTATGTTTTTATGCCATGTATGTACCTGGTACCTAAAACAGTTAAAAGAGGGGGTGAGATTTGTCTATGCTGAGTTACACAGGATGATAAAAGGAAGAGAGTCACTCAAGGATAGGTTCAGGCCTTGATGGCAGAGGGAGTCAAGCCTCTGTGGAATGATTATTGAACAACTGCTATAAAGCATATTTATTGACTGTTACTCAAAAATTGCTTTTTGAATAAAAAGAGTCCCTCCTACTAAAGCCTATAGTCTAATCTTTATGTTTCCGGAAGGAAAGCATTATGCCTCTGTAACGTTAGTCCTTATTGTTTGAAGAACTCAATAATACAAGACCTCCAGGTGTACCAGGGCTGTCTTGTGACCAGAGTGATGCAAAGGCAATAGTGTTCCATCAGGCAAAAAACATCTCTGTAGATAATAGAAAACAACTATTATTTTCTACAATGATTTCTTCCAGGTCAAAGAACTTCTAGAAAACAACAATTCAACAACTATTCTTTCTTATATCTACCCCAGACACACTGATTCTACTGGATTTTTTGCTATAAGATTCCCCTGAACACAATTTGAGTGCTGAAAACTGAACCCAAGTCCTATGTTAGCACACAAAGCATTTCAAAGCATCTTATTCAGTACTTCATGTTTATGGAAGGTGGTGATTTTAGCAAATAGATTGTCTCTGTTGCATAGAGAATGTTGTTTCTTAATGTGTTAGGTGTGTGGGTTCATGCTCAAAATGTTCTTTGATAATGGTTTTTCTTCTTTTTTGTGTTTTGTGTTTCTTTTAATTTATTTTTTTTACACTCCATATATTATTCCACACCCCTGTCCACCCTCTGACTCTTCAACATCCCATAACTCCTCCTCACCCCCTGTCTCCACATGGTTGTCTTCAACCCCCACCACACCTGACCTCTAAACATCATGGGGCCTCCAGTCTCTGGAGGCTTTGGTGCATCATCTCTGAATGAACACAGACGCAGCATTCTTGTACTATACGTGTGTTGGAGGCCTCATACCTGCTGGTGGATGCAGCCTGATTGGTGATCCAGTGTTTGAGAGATCTCAGGGGTCCAGATTAATTGAGGCTGCTGGTTCCCCTACAAGATTGCCCTTCTCAGCTTCTTTCAGCCTTCCCCAATTCAACAACAGGGGTCAGCTGCTCTGTCCATTGTCTGGGTACAAATATCTACATCTGATTCTTCTAGCTGCTTGTTGGGTCTTTTGGAAGGCAGTCAATGATAGGTCATTTTTGTGAGTGCTCCAAAGCCTCAGTAATACTGTCAGACCTTGGAGCCTCCCCTTGAGCTGGATCCCACTGTAGCCTGTCACTGGACCTTCTTTTCCTCAGGCTCCTCTCCATTTCCATCCCTGTAATTCTTTCAGACTGGAACAATTATAAGTCAGAGTTGAGACGGTGGGATGGCACCCCTCTTCCTCATTTGATGCCCTGTCCTCCTGCTGGAAGTTCCTTCTCTCTACTATTGAGAATTTCATCTAAGTTCCCTCCCTTTGAGTCCTGAGAGTCTCTTACCTCCCAGGTCTCTGGTGCATTCTGGAGGATCCCCCCAACCTCCTATCTCCTGAGGTTGCCTGTTTTCTTTCTTTCTGTTGGCACCTCAGGGCTTCAGTCCTTTTCCCTCACTCAATACCAGACCAGTTTCCCCTCTTCCCAACAGTACTCTCCCTCCAGCTCCCTGTCCACTTTTCCTTCCAGATCCTTTCCTCCCTCCCACTTGTGATTGCTTTTTTTCTCCGACCAAAGTGGAACTGAGACATTCTCACTTGGGCAGTTCAGCTTGTTGACCTTTTTGAGTTCTATGGACTCTATCTTGGGTATTCTATGCTTTTTTTTTTTTAATTGGCTAACATCCACTTATTAGTGAGTACATACCATGCATGTCCTTTTGGGTCTGAGTTACCTCACTCAAGTTGATATTTTCTAGTTCCATCAATTTGTCTGCAAAACTCAGGATATCCTTGTTCTTAATAGCTGAGTAGTATTCCATTGTTTAATTGAACCACATTTTCTGTATCCATTCTTATGTTTGTGGGACATGCCTCTGGCTATCACAAATAAGGCTGCTATGAACTATATGAGTGGTACACGTGCTCCTGTGGCATGTAAGGCATTTTGGGGGAATAATACCAACAGTAATATAGCTGAGTCTTCAGGTAGATCTATTTCCAATTTTCTGAGGAACCTCCAGATTGATTTCCAGAATGGTTGTCCCAGTTTACAATCCCACCAGCAATGGAGGAGTGTTCCTTTTTCTCCACATCCTCTCCAACAGGTGTTGTCACTTGTGGTTTTGATTTTAGACATTCTGATTGGTGTAACATGGAATCTCAGGGTCATTTTTATTTGCATTTCTCTGATCACTAAGGGCTTTGAACATTTTTTTTTTCGTACTTCTCAACCATTTGATATTCCTCAGTTGTGTAATCTCAGTTTAGTTCTATAATCCATTTTTGATTGAGTTGTTTGGTTTTTTGGTGATTAGCTTCTTGAGTTCTTTAAATATTTTGGAAATTTGTATACAACCATTTTACCATCTATGATGCAGTAAATAGAAGTTTAATTTTAAAATCAGTTAAATGTTTATTGCCACACTCCTGTGAATACATCATTACAAGAATAGATAGTTTGGAGCTGAGGGTACTGTATTACAAAGATAAATTCAAGACCAGTAATTTGTATCTATGTCATCTGCTTTATACATGGTAAAGAAATATTAATATCTAGACATCTCCATCTGAAAATAAACTAAACTAAAGAAAACTCACCTTCTATACTTGAGAAAAATGTACTCAGGTGCATTGTTTTTCTTAAAATTTTAGCACCACAATCTGTATCACACACAACAGTTAACATATTATACCTATGTCACTTTTACGATATAAAGCACACACACACATACACACATACACACATACACACATACACACACACACAACCACAAATAGCTCATTAGAGTGGAATTATGCTTGTAATATTTATTATGTGTTTAATGCATTGTGTAGGAAAATAAAAATCTATATGTACTACTCATGATAGTTGTAATATGGTTAAAAATGAAAAACTGTTAATGTGAATTTTAAATTTTCTATTCATCTCTTAAATTGTGATTTCAAAAAAGAAGAAAATTCAATAGCATGCTAATAGAATTATAGGAAACATGCTTTTGAAAGGTCTATTCTGTAATCTAACTTTCATTTGGAAAATACATTTGGTTAACTCAAAATCGCAGTAAAGTACACAGCATGGGACAGTATCATGGTACAAATACAAGAATGGTAACTTTCCTATCTTAGTAAATTTGTCTGAAGCCCTGGTTACAATGAGATTGAGTTTTTACTAATATAGTAAATACTGCTGAGTTTAGACAACATCAGATTCTGAATGTCTGCATACTCAAATATTAATGTATAATATTACTATCTTATCTGTATAATTATGATTTGCAAATCTTATTTAGTAATCCTTATGGAATTTAATAAAGTTCTAGGTACATGTTAATTTGCCAGTGTTTATGGACTAGTTTTAAATTAGTATGATAGACTTATATAGCTTTAGCTAAAGAAATTAGAAGGCTTTTTTTTTTGTATCTCAAGAGTCTTACTAGATATATGATAAACAGGCACATAGCCATCAAATGTAGACTAGAACATTTGTGAATATCTATCCTGTCTTTATCTATTTCCTCTAATCTTACTTTCTAATTAATATACTGTTATCCCCTGTTTGTTACTTACAATAAAGCAACATCTTTCATGATGAGTCACATGCACCAGTGATTGGCTTGCATTCTGCCTCAATATTATTATTATTATTATTATTATTATTATTATTATTATTATTATTATTATTATGTTATTTAGGATATTTTTTAGCTATTTATTCATTGTTTGCATTGGGTAATTATTACTCAACCTATACTGTTCTCCAGCAGACAGCAAGGGAAAGAGTACATCTGCTTCTACAATCCTTAAGATATAACAAATAGTGGATCCTAATAAAATGTTAACCTATGGGTATGTAGTTAAAGGATATTCGAGTCTCTGAGGGACAGAGTAGAACGATCTAAGAAAAAAGAGAGATTTCATAGTGATGTTTCATTCCTCTAAGGAGCTTATGCACTAGAAGGGAAAGTTAAGTACTGCTGCTGTGGCTGTGACAAACTAAAATCTCTGTATCTTCTCAATCAGTTCTTAAATATGTGATGATACAATATTTACCAAAACAGAAAGATAAACATGGAAGAAATGTGCTCATTCAGGCGAAGGTGAGAAATTGGGAGCAGAAACCATCCGCGAGGCATGAGCTCTGATATCCAGTTCAACAGTTGTGTTAGTTAAAATATTAAAAGCAAACTAATAACGAAATATCCTGTCCTCACTGTGCCAATGTATGGGATTAGTTGTGTATTTCAATTGTATCTTTATCACTTTAGAAATTTGCAAACATTTCTTATACTAGCCAAATATGAAATGCAATTTAAAATCCAATTCCTTTAAAAAGTAGTAATTTCTTGCCTAAGATAAATAAGTCAGAATAGTCAAGCAGCCTGTAGTTTTTTGTTTGCTTGCTTGCTTGTTTGTTTTTTGTTTTGCCTTTTTGTTTGTTTATTTGTTTTTCAGTCTGTGCTTAGAATTGTTAGACAGCATCACAAGAAATGTGAAAGAACTTTTACAACTTTCTTCATTAAAACTTCTTTCATCAAAGATGTCCATCATCGACAACAGTCAACCTTAGTGAAATAACAACAATAACGAAACAAAAATAAAAACAAAACTAAAAAGAACCAGACTCTGGAACTACTTTTTTTTAATATTTAAATTGTTTTTCTTTTAATTTAAATAATTAATTAGCTGAAGGACTTTGATACATTACATGACCTTTTAATGATTTGTGTATCTTCTAAGCCAAATGAGGTATTAATAACCTCTATCTTGATAGGAGAGCAAACTGATTAATATAATACCCATATGGTGTTTGGAACAGCACCTAACACAAATATGTGTTCATTAAAGCATATTTATAATCATATTGGTATGCATAACAAATACACATTACTTTGGCAGAATGGTTCAATTTCTATTGCTATTCTGGGATCAACAGAGAAAACATAACTCCTGCTGCTAAAATTAAGGGACAGCCTCCTGAAGCTCTGCCTCTTCATTTGCCCCCTTGTAAACATAGTTATGGCCATCAGTACAAATTCCGCAACCTGAGACTATTTTCCGCTTGAAAACAACTAAGAAATTGTCTGTTAACACACTTGGAGCAAAGTACATGCAACTTACTGCATTCTTCCAAATGTCTCATAGTGTGGTTTCTGCCAAATTGCCCCACCACCCACTCCCTTCCAATGTAGAGCAATCTCCCACACTGGCAAATCTTTACTAGATAGGTGAAGATTTACTCATGAGAAGAGAAAAGACAAGTTCAGCCTTAACTGTAAGTACTGGTTCTCTGCAGCTAACAGTGTCCTCCAAGAGGCTTAGGACTTTTTCATAAGTAATTATACTAATCTGTATCCCCTCATCTACTATGCTAATGGATATATTCACCTCTCCCAGGCTGGAGAATGTGAGTCTTATCACCTCCCTTCAAGAATACTTACAGTATCATATTTGCCAGGTCCTATATGAAAAAACTAACTTCAGTATAAGAGAGAAAAGAGTGATTCTAAAGCAGCACACTATAGTCTCCCATTGGGCAACAAGCCAAGAATATACAGTGAAATTGTGATCCTCTCTCTCTCTCTCTCTCTCTCTCTCTCTCTCTCTCTCTCTCTCTCTCTCTCTCTCTTCCCCAACCTGCCCCACCACTACAAACATTTAGGAACATGAGGAACATGACAATTCCTACCTAGATGAAAAGAATGTCAAAGACTGTTCAGGAGATAGTTTCTGTTAACAATAAGCCCGTTGCGCTTGCTGTTTCTTAAGCCTAGAAGTGTTATTTCTATCCACAGAGCTCATAGAAGTTGTGTGTACTGAGCAATCGAATATATCTGGAGGGAATGGATTCTATTCTTGACCCTCACTCTTTTTTTTTTCTGAAACAAGGTTTCTCTGTGTAGCCCTGGCTATCCTGGAACTCACTCTGTAGACCAGGCTGGCCTCAAGTTAGAAATCCACCTGCCTCTGCCTCCTAAGTGCTGAGATTAAAGGTGTGAGCCACCACTGTCTGGCTTGACCCTTACTCTTGATGAAAAGGTCCATAACTATAAAGATCTCTGCTGTTCTCTCCTGAAATCAGGCTCCTGTCACTCTCTCATGTACAGTGTGTCCAGAGTGAATCATCTTTTATCCAATGGCTCGATTATTTGTCAAGTGAGAAGAGTGGGCTGTGGACACCAGCATCTGTGTGGTTATTTTCTTCCTATTTCTTGGTATCTATTTCTTAAGCAACTGAGCTGATTTCATATATCCTCTTTGTTTGTGAGATGAGTGGGATAGTATCTGCCACCTGAGTCGTTTCTTATGTACACAGAGAAAATCGGCACCTGATATTATTGTGATAATTTAGTGTCTATAAATCTGAGGGGTCTTGTCCAATTTTATAGAAGAAAACTGGAACTTAGAGAAACAATATTCCTCATCAATTTTTATGTTTAATATTTTGATAACCAAGGATGTGGTTTCCATCATATTGAACCCCATTAATTTCCTTCAAGCCTTATATAGCATAGGTTTGTGACTTGAGTACCTACAGTTCAACAACCAGTAAGTTGAGATTAAGAAAGCCCTCTAATAGCCCATTCTTTCTAGTCTAAAGAAGTAGATGGAAAAGTCCAGGAAGGCAGAGCATTTGACAATAACCATAAGATAACTATAAAACATACAGCAGCAACATTAGAATGAGGAATTGTATCATTTTTCCTCAGAAATCTAGATTGATTGACATCTACTCCTCTACCAGAAGAATCGAGGTAAGAAAGTAGATGTGTCTTCCTTCCATAAAGCAATAAATTTTCCAATAGCACACATTGATCCAGGTAACCTTATGGAAAGCTTGAGTTTCTACCCTTATCAGAGAGTAACCAGGGACTATTTATCTTCTCATATTCTGTTTTGTTTATTAGATATTTTCTTTATTTACATTTCAAATGTTACCCCCTTTCCCTTCTGCCCAGGAAATTTCCTATCCCTTCCCCTCCCCCTGCTTCTATGAGGGTGCTCCCCTACCCACCTACCGAGCCCTGCATCCTGGCCCTAGTATTCCCCTACACTGAGCATTGAGCCTTCAGAGGACTAAGGGCCTTTCCTCCCATTGATGCCAAACAAGACTATCCTCTGCTCCATATGGGGCTGGATTCATGGGTCCCTCCATGTGTACTCTTTGGTTGGTGGTTATTCCTTGAGAGCTCTGAGGGTACTGGTTAGTTCATATTGTTGTTTATCCTATGGGGTTGCAAGCCCCTTCAGCTCCTTCAGTCTTTTCTCTAACTCCACCATTGGGGACCCTGTGCTCAGTCCAGTAGTTGGCTGCAAGCATCTTCCTCTGTATTTGTCAGGCTCTGGCAGAGCCTCTCAGGAGACAGCTATATCAGGTGCCTGTCAGCAAGTAAGCACTTCTTGGCATCCACCATAGTGTCTGGGTTTGGTGACTGAATATGGGATGGATCCACAGGTAGGACAGTCTCTGGATGGCCTTTCCTTCAGTCTTTGCTCCACACTTTGTCTCCATATTTCCTCCCATGAGTATTTTGTTCCCCCTTCTAAGAACAACCAAAGCATCCACAACTTTTGTCTTCCTTCTTGAGCTTCATGTAGTCAGTGAATTGTATCTTGGGTATTCTGCACTTTTGTGCTAATATAACCACTTATCAGTGACTGCATACCACGTGTGTTCTTTTGTGACTGGACTACCTCACTCATAATGATATTTTCAAGTTCCATCCATTTGTCTAAGAATTTCATGGAGCCATTGTTTTTAATAGCTGAGTAGTACTCCATTGTGTAAATGTAGCACATTTTCTGTATCCATTCCTCTGTTGAGAGACATCTGGGTTCTTTCCAGCTTCTGACTATTATAAATTTGGCTGCTGTGAACATAGTAGAGCATGTGTCCTTGTTATATGTTGGTGCATCTTCTGGGTATATGCCCAGGAACTGTATAGCTGGGTCCTCAGGCAGTACTATGCCAAATTTTCGGAACAACATCCAGACTGATTTCCAGAGTAGTTCACACTATCTGGTAATCCCACCAAGAATGGAGTAGTGTTCTTCTTTCTCCACATCCTTACCTGTTAGCATCTGCTGTCACCTGAGTTTTTGATCTTAGCCATTCTGACTGGTGTGAGGTGGAATCACAGGATTGTTCTGACTTGCATTTTCCTGTTGACTAAGGATGTTGAACATTTCTTCAGGGGCTTCTCAGTCATTAGATATCCCTCAGTTGAGATTTTTTTTTTAATTTTAATTTTATAGGAGGGAGTGGGATGGTGAGGGAGGGAGGGAACAGGGGATTGTTTAATTTTTTATTTTTATTTTTTTTGGAGGGGAACCTGGGATAGGAGATATTGTAAATAAGAAAACATCTAATAAAAAATTTAATTAACTTATTTTTTATACTCCATATTTTATTTCCCACCCTGTCTACCCTCTGACTCTTCCATATCCCATACCTCCTCTCCAACCTCTGTCTCCATATGGATGCCCCCAATCCCCATCCCCCCTGTCCTTTAAACTCCCTGGGGTCTCCAGTCTCTTGAGGATTAGATGCATCATCTCTGAATAAATATAGAACCTGCAGTCACATCTACTGTATGTGTGTTGGGGGCCTCATATCAGCTGGTGGATGCTGACTGTTTGTTGGTCCAGTGTTTGAGAAATCTCAGGGGTCCAGATTAATTGAGACTGCTGATCCTCCTACAGGATTGCCCTTCTCATCAGCTTCTTTCAGCCTTCTCTAATTCAACAACAGGTGTCAGCTACTTCTGTCCATTGGTTGGGTGCAAATACCTGCATCTGACTCTTTCAGCTGCTTATTTGATCTCCTGGAGAACAGTCATTCTAGATCCCTTTTTGTGAGTGCTCCATAGCCTCAGTAATACTGTCAGGCCCTGGGATCTCTCCTTGAGCTGGACCTCACTTTGGGCCTGTCACTGGACCTTCTTTTCCTCAGGCTCCTCTCCCTTTCCATCCCTGAAATTCTTTCAGACAAGAACAATTATGTGTCAGACTTGTGATTGAGGGATAGCACCCCTTTCCTCCCTTCCTGCTGGAGGTAGGCTCTACAAGTTCCTTCCTCCTACTATTGGGAATTTCATCTAAGGTCCCTCCTTTTGAGTTCTGAGAGTCTCTTACCTCCCATATCTCTGGTGCATTCTGAAGGGTCCTCCCAACCTCCTGAGGTTGCCTGTTTTCTTTCTTTCTTCTGGCCCTCAAGGCTTCAGTCCTTTTCCCTCACCCAATACTAGATCAGGTTCCCCTTTCCCCCACTCCCACCTATTGTCTACTTTCCCTCCCAGGTCCCTCCCTCCCCCACCCCACTTGCAATTGGTTTCTTCTATCTCCCAAGTGGTACTGAGGTGTCCTCACTGGGGCACTTCTGCTTGTTGACTTTTTTGAGTTCTGTGAATGCTACCTTGTGTATTCTGTACTTTTTTTTTGGGCTAATATTTACTTATTAGTGAGAACATACCTTGAAAGTCTTTTTGGGTTTGAGTTATCTCACTCAGGATAGTATTTTCTAGTTCCATCAATTTGCCTGCCAAACTCAGGATGTCCTTGCTCTTGATAGCTGAGTAGTATTCCATTGTGTAAATGAACCACATTTTCTGTATCCATTCTTTTGTTCTGGGACATGTGTGTTGTTTCCAGCTTCTGAATATCACAAAAGAATCCACTATGAACATAGAAGAACAC
Source organism: Montemys delectorum (assembly GCA_019843815.1). Lineage (NCBI taxonomy): Eukaryota > Metazoa > Chordata > Mammalia > Rodentia > Muridae > Montemys > Montemys delectorum. The sequence goes on along the minus strand of JADRCD010232027.1, from coordinate 5,138 downwards.
ATGCCCCTGTGGCATAATGGGACTTTTTTTTTTTTTTTTTTGGTATATTCCCAAGAGTGATACAGCTGGGTCTTCAGGTAATCTATTTCCTGTTTTCTGAGGAACCTCCTGATTGATTCCAGAGTGGTTGTCCCAGTTTGCAATCCCACCAGCAATGGAAGAGTATTCCTCTTTCTCCACATCCTCTCCAACATGAGTTGTCTCCTGTGGTTTTGATTTTAGACATTCTGATTTGTGTAAGGTAGAATCTCAGGGTCACTTTTAATTGTATTTCTCTGATCACTAAGAACTTTGAATATTTCTTTAGGTGCTTCTCAGCCATTCGAGATTCCTCAGGTGTGAAATCTTAGTTTAGTTCTATTCACAAATTTTTTATTGGGTTGTTTGGTTTTTTTGGTGATTAGCTTCTTGAGTTCTTTATATATTTTAGATATTAGCACTCTATCAGATGTCGAGTTAAAAATATACAATGGACAAAAGAAAGCATCTTCAATATATGGTGCTGATCTTACTGGCTGTCTGTGTGTAGAAAAATGAAAATAGACTCATATTTGTCACCTTGCCCAAATCTCAAGTCCAAGTGAATCAAAGACCTCAACATAAAACCAGATTCACTGAATCTGTTAGAAGAGAAAGTGGGAAAGAACCTTGAACTCATTGGCACAGGGGGAAATTTCCTAAACAGAATTCCAATGGTTCATGCTCTAAGATCAAGAATTGAAAAATGGGACCTCATGAAACTGAAAAGCTTCTGAAAGGCAAAGGACATCGTCAATAAGACAAATTGGCAACCTACAAATTGATAAAAAAATTTTCACTATCCCCACATCTGATAGAGAATTCTTTGTTTAGCTAAATGCCCCATCTTTTAATTGGGTTATTTTGTTCTCTGGAGTCTAACTTCTTTTGTTCTTTATATATATTGGATATTAACCCTCTATCAGATATAGGATTGGTAAAGATCTTTTTCCAATCTGTTGGTTCCTGTTTTGTTCTTTGCCTTAAGGAAGCTTTGAAATTTTATGATGTCCCATTTGTCAATTCTTGATCTTAGAGCATGAGACATTGGTGTTTCCTTCAGGAAATTTTCCCCTGTGCCCATGTGTCCAAAGTTCTTCCCCACTTTCTCTTCTATTAGTTTCAGTGCATTTGGTTTTACGTACTGGTCCTTGATCCACCTCTCCCATCATATTTTATCCGAAGACAAAGGTGTATGCAGAATTGTACAACAAGCAAATGTCTTATAGTGGCATGCCAAAGAGAGCAGTGGGCAATGTGGGTAGCAATAGGCATTCTTTTCTTCCACAGCCAAAAAAATATATATGGATGCCTATTTCTCATCACCCACTATATAAAGGCTCTTCTCTCTCAAATGTTAGTAGTATATAATGCCAGATATAAATTGTGCACATGCCAACTTGGTATTAATAAAACATATTTGAACTAAATGCAGTCTTGTAAAATGTTACAATGAAGCAAAATATTATCCAGGTTTGTATATGTTGAGGGTCTTTGTAAACATGATGGCCAAGAAACTGTAGATCTCCAAAAAGCAAAATGGAAGTCTGGTTCAACAGGACCCAGTGTTGGTTCAAATTTTGAGAGCCTACACTTACATTAATTTTAGATATATTTAAACACAGCACATTTTTTGGGGAAAAAGTATTCAGATGACAATTAACTCAATCCACTGTACACAACAAACCTTAAAACATGATTATGTTGAAACTCTTGAAAAGTACAAGTGTTGTCTTTGGATAAAGATAGGCTCTGTAGATTAACTGATAAATTAGACTTCAAGGTAAACAAGTTCAAGATTAGGGCTGGGGGACTGGTGTGGCCTAGCCAGAGAGACAGTGCAGAGGTCACCGGAATATTAATCTCATCTGTTCCCAGCCTCCTGGATGGAAAACGATCTTTCCCATTGAAAAGACAACCCTGTATATTTAACATTCCTGGTTTCCATAGTGGTTATCTATGAACACAGGGGACTCCCATCCCTCCTATTTTATAGAAACATCACATGTCCTACCAAAAGCAAGAAGAACTCAAATTAACCAAATCTGTGTGTTATGTCCAAAGTGTCCCTGCTCTACAAATGACAGTGTGCTAACAATATTCTTAATCATGGCTGTAGCCGAGGCCAGGAAGTGCTCTGAAGGTGAAACAGAAGGATTAGTATGTGACAAAGGGAAACCTAAATTTAACCTTCCTCAGGAATCTCATGAGGCCGGTTCCTGTTGGTCAGAATAGCTGTTCCTTCACTTAACTACCCTCAATGATCAACTAGTTTGGGCAATGGGAACCTAATTTCTGGCTAACACAAACAGCCTTCATGAGATCAAAGTCCTGATGCTACCTCTGAGACTTCTCTGGCCCTCACCCTTCTTCTAGCTGCTTGCTAGAAGAGCCATAAACACTCTAGAAGATTTCCTTCCTCCCTTTCTTCCTTGCCTCCTTTCTTCTTTCCTAAGCCCTATATACTTCCCCTGCTCTTCCTTTAGTCCTCCAGTTATCTTTTTCACCTTTTTTCTATCTTTATTGACAATCAAGGAAAATTTGTCAGCACACTAACTTGTTGTCATGCATGTACATAAGAACCATAGAAACAAATGGAAATCAAAACACTCTTTGCAAAATTAGCATTTTAGAAGAGGATAAGACAGAGGCACAGCACAACGAGAAATAAAAAAGGTGTTTCTCATCATAGGGAGGTTGCACATATGAAATCATAGCCTTGTGGGAACATGCACAAGACCTGTACAAGATCAAGCAAGATAAAATATCAGCATATAGCAAGGATATACGTATGAAGTCCCACCCAATATGGTAGCTTCCCAGAATGGAAGAGTTAGTTTTCTTTAATAGCGTGGCTGCTAGTAGGGATATCAACCTCCAGAGTATGCCACATATCTGATTATACAGGCAGAACTAATTGGGCACAGTGGGAAAAGAAGATATTGGCAGATATAGGGGTAAAGTAATGAGTATGATCAAAATTTATTTAAGAAATTAGCAGAGATTCAATAAGAATATTTTAAATAGCTTGCAAATATCACTGAACACACCATCATAGTAATAATAAATTGCAAATGATTTCATAAAACATGAAGAAGAAAAAATAATCTGATTTCTTGTTTTAATATTCTAAATTCAGATTTTTGTATTAAAGATGCAAATTGTGTTTGAAGTGATGTGACTCCATAGCATGTGAACATATGGTATAAACAATATCTACTTAAGACAGACATATTTATAACGTGCTAACACTGTGTGTCATTTTACATACATATGAATAATAAGACAATGAATGTGAAGAAGAATAAGAAAGAAATCCAGAGGGAGAAATTGCCATTTTGTTTTCAAAGGGATAACAGTGAAAAGTAGCAGCTACAAAGGAATGCATCTCCTGTGGTATACTAGAACAAGAATAAGGACATGAGTGTGCTAAGAGGATTACACAGAAAATCATGTTTGAATTGTGAAGTGGAACCAAGTGGGAAATGACTCAATGGGAACATATTCTGTGCATTAAGCAGCACTTTATGGTATATTAAACAAGTTTATATAGCACCCTCCATTGCCTGGAAAGCTCTGAGTATTAGGTTCATTCACTGTGAATTATAAATGCTGTTTTTATGTCCAAGTATTTCCCTCCTGGGAAAGTTCTTCTTTATTTCTCTGTTTGTGATACAAAGGGGTCAAGGGAAAGCATTCTAAGAACTTAATTTGCCAAAGAGCTCTTTGTATGTTAATAAAACAACAACAAAATATTAGTATGTGGCCATTGGTTGCAAAGGGTGTTTGTTTGTTTGTTTATGTATTAATTTATTTATCCAACTTGTGGGGAAATATATTTTCTTTATATTATTTGAGAAAATACTTTTGTGAAGTATGGATTCATTCCTAGTCAAATAAAATGAAGCAGAAAAAAAAGAAAGGATATAGGTTAGTTTTAGTTTTCAAAAATACATTTATAGACTATGCTGGCAAGTTTGTTTGTTTTTGTTTTGTTTTGTTTGTTTAGTTTTTGGAGACAGGGTTTCTGTATATAGCCCTGGCTGTTCTGGAACTCACTCTGTAGACCAGGTTGGCCTTGACCTCAGAAATCTGCCTGCTTCTGCCGCCCCAGTGCTGGGATTAAAGGCATGCACCACCACTGCCTGTCTAACTGGGAAGTTTTTATGTCAAGTTTACACAAGATAGGATCGTCTGGGAAGAAGGAACATTGATGGACAAAATGCCTCCAGATAGTTGGCATGAAGGCAAGTATATTGGGCATGTTCTTGATTGATGATTAGTGTGGAAGGGCTCAGCCCAGTGTGGGTAGGGCCCTCTCTGGGTATGTGATCCTGAGTGTGTAAGAAAGTAGACTGAGCAAGCCATGAGGAATTACATTACGAAGCACCCCTGACCTCCATGGCAGCTCCTACCTTCAGAATCCTATCTTGACTGCTTTTCCCTGAAATCCCTGGAAAATCAGCGATAAGTTGTGAAATTAAATAAACCCTTTCATTCCCAGATTGCTTATTGTTATGGCCTTTTTTCCATATCAATAGAAACTAACTAAGACAGAGTAAAAATACTAAACTACTAATTAATTACAAAAAAATACATGACTTTGCATGTAGTATAAACACCATACTATGACATTCAAAATAGGCTAATGAGTATATTATCTGGATGTATGAGAAATATTTACTTGCTGAAATGTACATAATGCATAATTTTTCTTCAATTCATATGCACTGTTGAAACTCATGTTGAGGTTGTTCACTAATGATGTCTTGTTTTTCATTTTTGTATAAATGTATAACCATGTTTTATAATGTATATTTAAAAAACATATATCTCCTCATGATACCATTCCCTTATCATTTTCCATTCTGAAGATATTTGTGAGGTATATATGATTGTTTGAATGAGAATAGTTTCCATAGGCTCATGTATATTTGGTTTCCAATTTGTGGAATTTTTTGAGAAGTATTATGAGAAGTATGAGGAGATGTGGCCTTGTTAGAAGAAGTATGTTACTGGGAAGTGAGCTTTAAGGTTTCAAAGACTATGCCATTCCTAGTTTAGCACTCTCTCTGTCTGTCTCTGTCTGTCTCTGTCTGTCTCTGTCTGTGTCTGCCTCT